>APFE030985718.1:0-12129 GCA_000404065.3 Pinus taeda
ACATCATGATAATCCTTCAATTCTCATGTGACCTAATTTGAGAATACACATTAACAATTTTATAAAAATTTCCAAGGTTAGGACAAAGTTGTAACATCTTTTCCAAATTACAATAATAACAATATAAAATCGGCTAATTGTTTTAGTTGCGTTGTCCAAAAACATCTCCTTTAGCAATCGGACTATATTTTGACTGGATGCTTTCCAAACTGTTGTTCATAACTAATTGAAGGAGTTCAACGCGTCCAAAATAGGTCTTCATGTGTAACAACGATTCTCAACGAGTCCTTGTCCTATCCTTGGCAAGGAAAATCTGGAAGGTGCAGTCCTCCAACAACATCTCAACATACCACAAAGCCTGTAACAACACAATTGTCATTTTTACGAGAAATATAACCCAAAACAATAGTTCTCATGCAAAATTACAAGTAGAATGGGATAAGAAGGATGATGTAGAAAAAGAGACATACCGAGGTTGATAATGGTTGTTACAATGGAAGAGAATGGTCTCGAGAATAAAAAGAGTTAGGAAAATATATAATTGGAAATATTTAAACTTTTGTTGATGATTTTTTTCTTTAAATTTTAAATTATATAAAAAATATATTTTAATTTAAAAAAATTGATATATTTAAATTACAACTTAAGTTATATTTTTGGCAATATAATTTTTTATGGTTTTATTGTACTTTATTTAAAAGAGTAGTTTAAAAATTTCATTTGAGATTTATATTATTTGGAATTTTGAAGTTAGTTATATATATATATATAATATTTGGAAATTATATTAAAGTTATATAATTCTTTCTAATATAAAATTAGATTGATATTAAATATTTTTATATAAAATTATTTTGAACCAATATAAAAAATAAATGAAATTACTATCAATTTTTTTATTTTTATTTTTTATTATATGGTTACAAAGACACACATATATAAAAATCAAAATGATAATTTTGTATTTATATGCAAATATGCCTACCAAATACATCAGAGGTAGTATGCATCTATATGTTAAAAAAAAAATTGTGAGCTCTCTTATTCAACAAAACTACAAATTTTTCTAGAGGGACTCCAAACTGGATAACAAAAATTGAGGTTTTGTAGGTATATTACTTACAAAAGTGACCAATCAAAAAACCAAAAGAGATAATTTACATGTCCTACTATAAATAATTGATAACGTAATCCTTCATAATTGTTCAATGCCAATCCGTTGAGCTATAAGAAATAGGAGAGGGCCTCGTTAGGCATTGATTTTTAAATCTCCTAATCTTAATTTACACCCTTCATTAGCACATAACCCCACATTTTTAATGAGATCAGAGAGAACATGGAAATAAGCTATTGAAGAGAACCCTTTCACTGCTTTCCTAATTCTTTTCACAATAGTTTATAATGTTTTCTCCCTGGGATATGAGCCCTTCAACATATGCTAAATAAGGAGAGGGAGAAGCAACCTAATTTTCTTTGGCTATCTGAATCCCCTAGGGGAGGGCATAAACTTCATTATGGTTGTTTGTCATGCATCTTAAGCTCCATGAATACTCTGTAACTTCAACTTACTGGGAGCCATACAACATCTATCCCCCTTCTTGTTCCACGACCTACTTTATTTTATATTTAAATATTAGTAACACAGTAATATAGTAATATATGTATATATATAGAGATATATATTTTTTTAATTTTAAAACTATATTAAAAAGTGGGATTGTATGAGTATAAAACTATATTAATATAATTTTCATTTTAATTTAGAGTTTAATCATTATATATAATTTGAATAATTAATTTTATATCTATGGATTTGAGGCAAGGCTTTTGAATATATCATTTGCTATGGTAAATTTATAGTTTATGTCTTTATATAAATATGAATTATAATTTATTAAAAGAATTATATATGATATCAAAATATGTGATCAAAAACATATTTAAATATTATGTGAAAAGTACACAAAAATTTCAAATATGAGACTAAATTGATACTAGAATTTTAGCTTTGATATGGGGGCATTTAGTGTGGCAACATAAAAGGTTTGAATTCAATGTTTACAAAGTACAAAGTATTTGGTGCAGCCAATTCAAATTGAATTTAGACGTAGAATTTTAGCTTTGATATGGGGGCATTTAGTGTGGCAACATAAAAGGTTTGAATTCAATGTTTACAAAGTACAAAGTATTTGGTGCAGCCAATTCAAATTGAATTTAGACGTAACAAATTTGACTTCAATTTCAGTGGGACGAATTTGAATTGACTTTCTTTTTTTCGATGCAACAAAAGGTGGAGCGGTTAGACCAACTAAGTTCTTGATGCAGCAAAATCAAAATCAAGAGTGAGAAAAGTGCTAAAGAAATAGGCAATTTATGGGAAGAAGCAGCACATAATAAAATTGTTTTTATTAAATTTATTAATTAAGAGAAAAAATGCGGGGCATAATTCTCTATTAAATCTCTACCATCCACATAATAGTACTTCATAATTAAATTAGAATTTTGAAAACTCCGTACACAACTATCAAGATAAAAATGCATGTGCATCCAGCAGGAGTTACAACCTGCTATTTCCCTCTATTTCCATAGAATGGAATCGTTCCCACTATAAATCCACATCAAGTCCTTCGCATTTTCATGTGTATCTCTTTGCTTTGTTTTGTTGCTGCTTCTTTGGTTTCTCTATTTGCCATCCATTTTGTTTGCAACTTTCGTTTTTTTTTTTAATTTGCCATCCACTTTGAGATGGAAAATGGGGGGAGTTGTGAAGGTGCCGAATGGTGGCTCTATGTCCTCCTTTTTAGAAATAAGGGTTTGTTGGATTCTCAGGATATTTTTGCTGTGTTGGGTCAGTGGCCTCTGTATGTTGCACTGCTCATCGCTGCTGTTTTGGCGTCCTGGTTGATGCCGGGAGGCTGTGCGTGGGGTGGAAGACACAGGAGGTCTGGCCACGTTCCTATTCCCGGTCCCAAAGGATGGCCCATTATTGGAAGTCTAATTGACATGACCCAAAGGATGGCCCATTATTGGAAGTCTAATTGACATGAGCATCGGTCTACCTCACCGCAAGCTCGAATATCTGGCTCGTATTCATGGTGCCACGAAGCTTATGGCCTTTAGCTTAGGCTCCACGCCCGCCGTTATTACATCGGATCCTGAAGTGGCCCGAGAGCTGCTCAACTCCCCTCATTTCGCCAACAGACCCCTGAAGCAATCTGCGCAGCAGTTATTGTTCGGGCGGGCCATTGGCTTCGCACCCAATGGGGATTACTGGAGGCTGCTGAGGAGAATTTCTTCTACGCATCTCTTTTCTCCGCGCAGAATCGCTGCCCACGAGCCTGGTCGCCAGGCTGATGCTCTGGGAATGCTCGTTGATATCCAAAAGAAATGTGAGTGTAACGGTGTTGTAAGGGTTCGAGCACACTTGCAAGGGGCTGCGCTGAACAATATCATGGGCAGCGTCTTTGGAAGGAGGTTCGATATGTCATGTACTTCTACTTGTGAAGAAGTGAAGGAGCTGCGGGAGATGGTGGATGAGGGTTTCCAGCTGTTGGGAGCGTTCAACTGGGCGGATCATCTACCATGGCTGCGACCGCTGGACCCTCTTCGAATCCATGCTCGTTGCGCCCGCCTGGTGCCGCGTGTGAGAGCTTTCGTTAGAAATATCATCGAAGAGCACCGACGTGCAGAGCGGAACAGCGAAACGGGTGATCAATCCGATTTTGTTGACGTTCTGCTGTCGTTGCATGGAGAAGATAAGCTAAATGAGGAGGATATGATCGCTGTTCTCTGGGTCCGTACTATCCGTATTTTCACACTCTCATCTATGTATCTCTGTATTTTAGTTAAATTTTCACACTCTGATCTGATCTATCTCTCTGTATTTTAGTTTAGTTTTTTCCCACTCTGATCTATCTATCTCTGTATTTTAGTTTTTTCACACTCTGATCTCATCTGATCTATCTCTGTATTTTAATTTAGCGTTTTCACAGCGGAAGGAATTTATGAATGAGGTGAGTTTGCTTGAGTCTGGCGAGGGACATTAACTAAGTTTGTTTCTAATTTCTTTATGTATGCATGCAGGAGATGATTTTTCGCGGCACAGACACGACAGCTCTGCTCACAGAGTGGACCATGGCAGAACTGGTGCTGAATCCGGATGCTCAGAAGAAAGCTCAGGCAGAGTTGGACGCAGTAGTGGGGCGAGAGCGCAGCGTGAAGGATTCAGATATCCCTAACCTGCCCTACGTGCAGGCTGTGGTAAAGGAGGCGCTGCGAATGCATCCGCCTGGACCGCTCCTATCATGGGCACGTCTCTCCACTGAAGATGTGAACATGGGCGATGGAATGTGTGTTACGGCGGGCACGACTGCCATGGGGAATATGTGGTCGATTACTCACGACCCCAGCATTTGGGAATCACCTCAAGAGTTCCGTCCGGAGAGGTTTGTGGTGTCGGAAGGCGGGGAAGACGTGGATGTAAGGGGTAATGATCTGAGGCTTGCGCCTTTTGGTGCTGGTCGTCGTGTGTGCCCGGGAAAGGCTCTGGGCCTTGCCACTGTTAACCTCTGGGTGGCTAAGCTCCTCCATCATTTTCAGTGGCTTCCTCATGCTGAACATCCAGTTGATTTGTCCGAGGTTCTTAAGCTGTCCTGCGAAATGGCTCATCCTCTTCGTTGTGTTCCCATCATACGGGTGCCAGCTTTCACTAGCTAATTAAATCCTCCCCGTCTACCTGCTAATTGCAGTACCTCCTGTTCTGTTTCTGTTTGTCAGTATTACTAGGCACTATATATGCGTCGATGCCGTCTCCCATTATGTATTTCGATTGCAGCAGGGCAGTATCACTAGGCACTATATATGCGTCGATGCCGTCTCCCACTATGTATTTCGATTGCATGAGCGGGCACTATCATGCAATGCCGTTCAATCTTTAGCTGTCCAGTTATATGTATTTCGATTATAAGTGTTACTTTTTCTGACCCATCGTCGTCATATGAGACTATGTGTCTCTGTTTGGTTATTGTGATCGATGGAACGAACGATGGATGGTCGTTTTGAGTTTGAATAATGGTGAGCTGCACATTAAATTTTTGACAATAAAGATGAGTGACCCCGGATATTTTTGCATTGTTTGTTTCTATTGGATGGATTTTTGGACTCTTTCTTTTTTTTTACAGTAAGTCAACAATTTTATTTGTTAAATCATAAATTACATTACATGGTGCAATTTTATTTGTTAAACAACACATACATATATATATATATATATTACTTATACGAACGAAGATCTTTGTTCATTTATTGTTTATGTACCTGCACGTTCAGAAATCTCTGCCCAACATTTCGTACGGCGAGTCGGAGGCAACCTCGATCTGTCCGAACAATGCGCACCCATTTTTCTTTTTAAGCTATCCACATGGCAATTTTACAAATATTAGTCTAGTTAAAATTGCAGCTACCCCGTTTCAAAGAAAGTTTATGCTTTTTAAAACCATGGGAAATGCAAACACTTTGAATCAGTTTGACGTATGTAGAACATTAAGCTTCAGTGTATGGATGTGAGCACTTTTGTGGCATTGTTTTTACTGGATTTTGCTTTTTATCATACAGCATATTTTGAGCGGTGGATTGATTTTTATTTTTGGTTGTGGAAGTGTAAAATTAAATTATATGGTACATTACAATTTTGTTCACATACTTTATTTAACAACATGTTTCAATTTTGTTCACATATTTTATTTAACAACATGTTTTGTGCGGCTGATTTTTTATTTTTGGTTATTTATTTAATGCGGTTGATTTTTTTTATTTTTGGTTATTTAATTATACAACATTGTACATTACATTCTTGACCGAGCTGCTTTTCAAAAAAAAATTGCAGTCACAATATTAATACTTATACTTATCTAACACTGGAGTGTGATACTTTACTTAACCTCTTTGCCTTCAAGCAACCACATTTAAATGATAACCCTATACAACTGGACTTTCAATTTTTTATTGCCTACCTTTTATTAGTTTATTTTTTATTATTATGATGGGAAAATGAATTAACTAACATCCAGATGGAACAACCTGGCATCAATCTTTCTCGGAACCTGGAAAGCACTGTACAAGGATGGAAGATCATGAAGTCAATGATTCGCTGTGCCAATATTTTTCCAAATACAACATCATGTACGTACATTAATAAATGACATTTTGATTTTCTCATTTTAATGTGGTTATGTGAAAATTGTTAAAATTGGAATGGTTTTAATGGAATGCTAATATGAAAACTTGTTAAAGTTGGAATAGTTTAAAAATTTTTTGGTGGGGTTACAAATTTTGTTTAAGCTTACAACATATTTTGATTTTCTCATTTTAATGATGATGATGATTGTTAACGTCCACTGAGAGCGGTTATGTGAAAATTACTAAAATTGGGATGGTTTTAATGGAATGCTAATATGGAAACTTGTTAAAGTTGGAATAGTTTTAAAATCTTTTGGTAGGTTACAAATTTTGTTTAAGAATACAACATATTTTGAGTGGTTGATTGGTTGCCTACTTTTTATTAGTTTATTTATTATTATTATGATAGGAAAATGAATTATCTAACAGCGAGATGGAACAGCGTAGCATCAAACCTTTTAGGAACCTGGAAAGCTCTGTTAAAAGGATGGAAGATCCTGAAGTCAATGATTGGCTCTTTAATATTGCCAATGTTTTTCCAAATACAACATCATATACAGAATTTTCATTTTAATGTGGTTATGTGAAAATTGCTAAAATTGGAATGATTTTAATGGAATGCTAATATGAAAACTTGTTAAAGTTGGAATAGTTTTAAAATCTTTTGCAACTTTGGAATTCTAAACAATTTTAATTTTCTATATAGTATAGTTATTAAAAAATAATTGAAATTGTAATATATATTATGGATGTTTACCATTTTTATTATAGAAATTTCTTTTCTTTCTATTATAGTTAAGTTATAAATTTCAAAATATAATGTTACAATTTTATTATTATAAAAACATATATAATTTAATCTTAGGAAAAAGTATTTAAAATAAATTCAAAAACAAATCAAATCACGTGTAAACTATAGCTCATATCAAATTGCAAAATTAAATTCCTAATAATAAGAATAAATGTTAAAAATCGCTGTGATGGTGTGCTACTATGTGTAGGTGAAGAATAACTTATAGTCTTTAAAAATAACGCTATTGTCACAAATGATTATAACTAAATTTTAATATTTACATTATAATTATTATAAATGGTAGGTTACAAATTGAAGTTTTCAAGTTAAAATTAGAAATATCATTCATCCAATTTACTCCCCCAACAACATAAATTAAATGGCTCATAAAAGTATATAAGCATCAATTAATGGTATGCACCAAGACCCTTACCTCATAATATATGTCACTCTTCATAAAGATTAACTAAATTATAACCTTATTTTGATTTTGATTTTTAGTTTTAGTTCAAGCATACAACATATTTTTTCTAGTTGGTTTTTATTTGAAGCACACAACATTTTTTGTCTCCTTTATTTTTATTTTTGGTTGTTGAAGTATACTACTAAATTGCATTGTATATTACAATAATGACCCAGGGGCATCATGCTATATTCTTTTCAGTCATTTGAATGGTTTTCAAAAGAATTTCTCATAGCCACATATTAATATTTATATAGCAATTCATTTAGCTTAATATTAATATTTATTTGATATCAAGATCATGCAAATACATTTAAATTATAAGGCTATACATGTGAAGATTCAGTTTTTACTCTATTTTTTATTAGTTTGTTATTCATGTAAATGATCCGAAAATGAATAATCAAACAACAAGATGAACAACCTGGCACATATGTAAACCACAATGCAATATTTCTCGGGATGTGCAAAGCTCCGTGCAAGAATGGAAAATCCTAAAATCATTAAGTCAACGATTAGCTTCCTCCAAGGTGCTTAATATTCGTCAATATTTTCCCAAACACAACATCATGTAAGTACATTAAGAATTGGCATTTTTTTCTCAATTTAATGTGGTTACTCAAAAATAGCTGAAATTGGAATGCTTTAAATGGAATGTGAACATGGAGACTTGTAAAACTTGGAATAGTTTTAGAAAAAAATGGAAGTTTGGAATTCTAAAGAATCTCACTTCTCTATGTAATATGGTTATTGAAAAGTGATTGAGATTGTAATATTTTTATTATCTATTCTTACATTTTTGTTATACGGTTTTTTAGTTTTTATTATATTTAAATGATAAATTTTAAAAATATTATTACAATTTTATTATTAAAAAAAATATAATTTAATCGTTCAAAATAAATTAGAAAACATATTTAGACACTTTTTAAACCATAGTTTATGTCAAATTACAAAAATAAATTCCTAATAACGAGTATAAATGTTAAAAATGGCTATCTATGATGTGCTATTGTGTAGGTGAAGAATAACTTATAATCATTGATAAATAAAGGCATTACTATAAACGATTATCGCTAAATCTTAACATTTATATTATAATAATTATAAATAGTAAATTACAAACTCGCTAAATCTTAACATTTATATTATAATCGTTATAAATAGTAAATTACGAAGTCAAGTTTTCCAGTTAAATTAGAAATATCATTCACCCCAATTACTACCCGAACAATATAAATTAAGTAGCTATAAAAGTCTATAGGCATCAATTTACGATAGGCATCAAGACACTTACCTCATAACTATATCACATTTCCAATGATTAAGAAAATAATGAAAATCAACTAAATTACAACCTTATTTAAATTAGTATTATTAATTATGAAGGAATTAATATGTGAGTAGATTTATAGAAAAACATGCAACGAGATTCTGAATCTCCATCATGGATATTTTTGACCTATAAATAAGCATTGCTACAATACCATTGGTCAAAATCATGTCTTTTCAATACCATATGCCCAAGGCATCATAATTAATTTCACACTCTAAATCATATATATATAATTGAAAAGTACAAAGAACATTACTACTTTTGAAATAAATCTGAAGCCTCTCTCTATGTCTAGTGCTAAAAACATTCCTTGAATATCACTAAGGTTAAATCCCTACTATTATCCTATTAATTTTTGGGGATTAAACTAAAATTATAAAAGACTTATTCCAAAATAGATCCACTTATTGGGATGACTAGATGAACATATGCTTAACAAAAGTGACAAGGCCATCACCATCAACGTCATATTAAAACAAATATTATACAAGGAAAAGTAGCAAGGTCGCAAAATCTGTGGTAGGAGGATTATATTCAAGATAAAAGGAGAGAAATTTTAGCATCAGTGCTCTGGCAGAGATAAATATGTTTTTGAAGATAGAACTATTTCTAAAAACATAGACTCTCTAACAAAGATATTTAGGGAGAGCATTCCATATAGCTTCGAGGGAGGATTTGGTTTGAAGGGAGCCCATAAAGGATTTATGCCATATGAGATTTTTTTTTAGATATTTGGAGGCCACTGGGTTCTAGGGAAAGAGGACTAATGGCAGTGTCCCACACTGCCATTATGCATGGAAAAGAAAGAAAAAGACAAGGAATTGATTCCTCCAATTTCTCACAAAGTGGACATCTTGAATGACCAACTATGCCACACTTTTGAATATTTTTTGAAGCTAGATTTCTTTTATGCCTTAGGAGCCAACGAAAGGTGTTTACCTATGGAATTGCATCTACCCTCTAGATATTGTTGCATATAATGGATTTCAAAGGAACCTCAGAATTGAAAAGAATATTATTATAGCCTTCTCTAACAAAGTAGAAGGAAGATTTCCAACCCAGCTTATCAATTGCATATTGGATGAGCGGAGCACATCTAACACATTTTCTTTTCATAATTTCTCTGGTTGGTTTTAGAATGTCAAGGACATCATCCAACTTCTAGCCTTTGCAAAGGCTTGCAACATCCCAATCCATAAAATGGGCAAGGGTCACTATACATGCCTAGCTTAACTGCTCCATCAAGGGTTGAATGTTCTCATCCTGGCACAACGGAAGGCGCCTAAAAGTGAGTCTTCCTAAAGGTTGATTTTATTTACACTACATGGAATCAAAAAAAGATGGTCTTTTGTTAACAAGGACATCAAAGAAACCAGTTTCCAGATCAGCGATCCTTTGGTTACTGTCCCATTCGTAGAATGATTATCATTTGCTTGTAGATACTTTGCTTGTAGGACTTGTGGCCACCACAATTCAGGCTCAGTTTTAAGCTTCCAATATAGCTTTCCCCCCATCGCAATATTAACCAAAGTGGTATCCAAAAAACCTAATCCATCATGCATATTCAGAGCTCGGATAGAGAGCCAATTTACTAAATCAAAATTTTTGGTGTCTGATTTGCCCCCTTCCTACATAATTTATTTTAGGTAGACTCCCATTTGGTGCAGAACATATTTGGGAACCAAAAGGGAAAATGATTGATATATGGGGATGACTCAAAGGACCTCTTTAAATATTACCATTCTTCTTGCAACATTGAGACAACAAGCTCCCTATCTCTCCAATTTATTTTTAATCTTGTCTAGAATGTGCTCCCAGTATTTGGGGGACATTTTTAGAGGTATATTGGAATGTATGCATATTAGAACTCTTGCCAACCTCCAATGACTTTATATCCTAAAACGTTTCCAATTTTCCTCTGCTTATGTGTAGATGTATTCCATGTGAAGATATGACTTTTGAAAACATTTGTTAAACCCCTAGAAGTAGAGAGGAATCTATCAAATACCATTTTAAATATTTTTGCAATCAACAGAGAGGTTGCCCCTAGCAGAATAGTATCATCCGTAAATTGAACATTATGGGGTTTAGATTTAGGGCCTGAAGACTGTGGGCCCTATCCATCCTTGAGATGAGCTTTTAAGGAGCCAGTGCATATTTGGGTTGTTGTTTATTTGATCATTTTTTCCTTTTGGATTGTTTCCATTGATCATTTTGTTCTTCTTGTTGTTCCCGATATACTTGCATTTTTGGGAATTCTTTGGAAAAGTACTCATATTCATGCCATACTTTGTATTTGAAAGGTAGTTGGTCGTAGTCCACTTCCTACACATGAGTCTAGTTATCCATACAAAAATTGATTGCCATTGAAATTCCTTCATCTTGATCTACCTCCACACATCTTCTTGCACAGGGAAAGAGTCCATCTCTGGGTTCTACACAGTCAACATAATTTCCTAATGAATTTCCAATCAGTTTGAACGTAGCATCATTCCAATAGTGGGGAGGAAAGTAGGGGAGTTTAACTAGAATGATATTGTGATATGGATATCACATTCCAGATTAAAATTAGGTTTCCAATGATCAAGGTAGAAAACTCAGGCTCCCATAAAATATGGTCCACATTTGAATATCAGATCCCAATCGAATTTGTTCTCAAAATAAAAGGTAAACAAGCCCTTATTGCAGAAGGAGGAAACAACTTCACCTGAGATGAGGGGCTTCCAATTCTTCTCAATCCAGGTCCAAACAGTGTGGGGCTTCCAATTCTTCTCAATCCAGGTCCAACTTCACCTGAGATGAGGGCCATATTCCCCAGAACTGACTAATCAGGTCACGATATGCAGGTTGGAGTGCTCAGTTTTGGGCTTGAGGGGAATTGATGTGCTCAGTTTTGGGCTTGAGGGGAATTGATCTCCACTTTTGGGATGTCATTTGGCTTTTTCACAAAGCGGGAGGGACTAAAATTTTGAAATTTTGGGCCATTGGAAACTAGGGAATTAAATGTTGTGATCTCCTTCCCAAAGGGGGTTTTATGGGCCAACTCACCCAAGGATCCTGCAAAACCCAGAACTTGACAACTAACTAGAGCAATTAGAACTTAAAAAGAGAATGTTGAGAGCAGAGATTGCCTATGTGAAAATCACGACGATGGGATATGATAGAATGCTCAGGCACACAAGCCAAAGCCATTAGCTATGATTGTACCCTCCATCACTTTTGTAACAAAAAAAATCCATCTTTTTTTAGTAATTTAAAACTAAATATAAAATAAATAAAACCGCCAAAAAAGGCAAAATAAAAGGAAACACACACACACACATATAATTACTTTAATGAGAATGCTAACACATTGTTTTC
>APFE030985727.1:0-17243 GCA_000404065.3 Pinus taeda
CTCAGCACACTTATGACCTTTAGTGTATTTGCTATCACAACTGTAACAAAGCCCTTTTGCTCTTTTTTCTTCCAATTTTTGTGGTGTCAACCTTATAGGTTGTGGAAGACTAGCGACAACAACACTTCCATCTTTATAGATGTGAGTGGTATCGACCCGTAACAGCAAAATCTAAACCAGTTTTCTCTTCCTATCAACCCGTTAAAGTAGCTCGACTTAAAGCATAAAAGCTCAGCATCTCACACTGAACACCCAACAGACAGCCTATTATTATCCACTACCCTAAAACGGCATTCTAATATTATCTACTTTTGCTAAAAATTCCATACGCCTAATAATGGCAGATTTTAAAAATCATCTATGTATATATCACGACAGAAGTATATTCACAATACCTCAAACAACTTTGTTGCAGCGATGGGAAGAGGAAAAATAGAGATAAAAAAAATAGAAAATCCAGCGAGCAGGCAAGCCACCTTCTCCAAGCGGAGAGGAGGCCTACTTAAGAAGGCCAAAGAACTCTCCATCCTCTGTGAAGCAGACGTGGCGGTACTCATATTTTCAAGCTCAGGAAAGTTCTTCGATTACGCCAGTTCAGATATGAAAAGCATACTCGACCGTTACATGACAAACTCTGAAAAATCATCATCACCGCAATCAGAATCCCGTGCCCTAGTTGAGTACAACGATCACGATCATGATAAAAATCGGGATGTACAGTTAGCGAAGCTGAAGCTTCAGGGTGATCAGCTGCAGTTGATGTTGAAACATACAATGGGAGAAGATCTAGAAGGATTGGATACTGAACAATTGCAGCAACTGGAAGAGAAGATGGAAGTGGGAATGGGGCGAGTGAGGGCGAGAAAGAACCAGTGCATGCTCAGCCGCATAAAGGAGATAGCTAATATTGAAAAGGATCTGACGGAGGAGAATAGGAATTTGCGGAGAAAGGTGCAGGATGTCGTGAATAATCACTATCTCACAGCTGCTCCTGGTGCCGACATTTCATAATTAAAACGCTGGGAATGTCAAATTCCAAATCGTTTAACAACGATAGCCATATAATCCTTTAAGGCAAGAAGCTCTGGAATCAATATATTCCTGCTGCTAATTGGGTCCTTGGTATTGTCGAGGTAGTGCTAGGGTTTATTTCATGTTGTTGCGTTGTTCGAGAACGTTTCGATTTATAGAAATTATAATTAAATATCTTACTAATTCTAATATAAATTTAGAAAAATGGTTTTGAAGACTTACATATTTATTAAGGGGAATGTTTACTCAATGTGTTCACAAATTAAAATTTTACTTCAATTTTTTCTAAGTCACTGGAGACTTTAAAAAGCTTTACTATAAACCATTCCATTTTTTTTATATATACAGTAAAAAAGCCTATTTGGTTTCTAAAAAAATTATTATTAATTATTATGATATTTTGTCGTTATATCTTTCCATTTTTCTTGCTAACCTGAATGCCTTCTCTAATGAATCAGGTTCCCAAAGGCGAACATCATGTTGGATATTATCCTTTAAAGACCCTATGAACACATCAATCCTATGCTCCTTTGGAATATCCTTTACCCTTATGTTCAATTTTTGGAACTCCTCAATGTGCTCCATTATTGAACCCTTTTGTTTGAGACTTAGCAATTGGCTAAAAAAAGTGTTGCTTTTTGTATCCTCATAATGTGCTATCAATTCTTCCGTAAAAATTGCCCAAGTGATAAATTGTTTATGAGAGCAAAGCCATTGATACCATACAAACTGATTTGGTTCCAAATATAAAGTTGCCATACGTAGCTTTTGTGTGTTTTGCACATTATTGAGATTGAAAAATTGCTCCATTTGTAATATCCATGTTGGGGGATCCTTGCCATCAAACTTCCTCATATCGATTTTTGGAATATGGTGGGTCTTCGATCCAACATTAGAGTCTATGGAATCACAATTAACATTTCTTTTGTTCTCATCATGAGTTTCCTTTACGACCCTTTCACCCTTAGTGACCCCTTCTTGTAGCAACTTATTCATATTTATCTTCAATTCTTCCATGTTTGTCTTCAAATCTATCTTCAAATCATCCATCTTAGCTTCCATGTCATTCATCTTAGCTTCTACAGCTTTTTGTGCAAGTGACACTTGTTGCACTTGGTCTCGTAATTTTGATATATCATGTTGCATTTCTTCCTCTTCTTCATGAGTCATGCTAAAGCTTTCAGGTCACCTACTAGGTGTTTCAATTTTCTTTCTTCGGGGCATCAATTATTGATAATAATGCTTCACTATGCCCTTTGAATTCATTCAAAATAAATTTTCAAACCAAGCTTAAGCAAACATTTAAAAAAATATACACACCTTTTTTCACTTTGTAGGAGCTCGATATTGCCTTTGATGTATCTCTGTAATTTCGAATCATCCAATTCTGAAATTCCGACCTATGGTATCCCTCTGTGTCCTCTGTCCAATGCCACCAGTCTGACCCCAATTGGATTCTCCAATGAAGAGTTATGCCAAATCTCCCACCGTGACTTGATTATAGACTAATTCAGTAGAGCGAACTTGTACGACGTGCCATGTGTCCCTGTTTTGACTTTTGGCTCTGAAAAATATATAAAAGAAGCTATAGTCCGTCCTCTTTCTATACCTTCTTACGAAATTTCAATCCGATGCTCAGAGAGAAAGTTATGATTATTTTCCCCAGGTCACCTGTTTTGAATGTAATTCAGGATTCTACAAAAGGACCAACTTCCTTAGTTCATATCTTCGAAAATATAGCGCGAAAAGCTCTGAAATTTGGACCTGAGATTCAGTGCGATGTCTTCTCAAATGGATTTTGGTTTTAGCTTCTGAAACATTGCAGAAAAATTTTTATAGCGAAAATGCCATGATGACGTGTTTGGAGCAGCGAAACCCTAGAATCCAAAGCTCTGATACCAAATGTTATGAAACCAGTTCAAGAAAAGATAGAAAAGATAGATCAACGCCTTAGAATTCAGCCCTCTCGAGGGGCAACCTCCCTTTACATTATATAAATGAAACAATTATTGGATGATTCAAATGATAAAACCTCCTTTCTATATATAGGAGTCTAAGGAGTCACAATATAACCCAGCCGACCTAACAATAATAATATAAAGCCACAAAAATAAAAATAGAGGGATTCTATGGGGCCCAGTAGTAACAATATGGGGACAATAGGGGCACAACAATATTAATTAAGGGGTACAACTACAATAGTAATGGGGTAATCACTAGTATTATAGGGACCCAACACCGCGTGAGGACTGCACAGAGGTAGCGTAGGGCCTGCTAGAGGCATCTCATCCATGTCTGGAATATTTGGGATTTTTCTCAGTGATTGTGTGAGGTAATCTCACAAATCTTTTTGCTAGTATTTCTATCTTTGTAACTGAATAATCCGAGAGGTCTTCAAAGATGTATTCAGAATTTGCTATTGCTTAATAATAATAAACCCTCATAACTGTTGTACTGGTTTTCCTGCAATGGGTTTTTCTGGGGACATTTGTCCAAAAATAATGGTGTCATTTGTGTTGTATTTTCATTCTTGCTCAGTCTCTTGTTTCCACATATAAATTAATTAAGTGAAGGCTGCATTGTATGTATTTCAATATTTGTTGTAGGAAACTACAAATAACTTGTTCATGTAAAACTAACCAGTAGGAGAAATATCATTAGTTTCTGTAGTAGGGATTCTGGTTGTGGAATTTTCACAATTGGAGGCCTTCAACTACATGTAACTAGTGCCAAGGGTGCAGTTCAAAGCTCAGGTCGATAAAAAGGAGCCCCAAATTAGGTTTTTGTCACCTAGGGTGGTTCTTTGGCCCCTGAGTGTTTTGTATCCCTTAGGAATGTTGTGTGTTGTCAGTTTGTGGTTAGTCCGTAGGCCACACTCCCTTAACTATAACTTGGAGGTTGCGTCATCACTTCATAGTAACTTTTTGTCTCATTTTGACCTTGGTAGGTTAGTGAAATTGGGTAAATTTGGGAGGGGCTGTTACAGGCTATCATCTAAAGAAAAAACTCAATGGTGGTTATGTTTCATAGCTCCATGCAATATTCAGTTAGCTTTGTCTTTAAATCCAACTTGATGAGTAGTTTTAGTTCCAGAGGAAACACTCAGTGGCAAATATACTACTCCACACAACCTTTTTGTACAAGTCCATCCTCACAAGAACATATGCATGAAAATCCAACGGTTGTTCATTAATTTTGCGACAAAATTGCACAAGTACTCTAACTGAATGTGGCCTCTCCATTTTGTTGGTCAAATTTCATCAAATTATCCAACAAACAAGTTGTCACCAGATATCCAAAACTACTTCTTTGGATCATAATCATCGGATATTTGATGAAACATGACTCACAGTTTCATCCGTGAATATTTCTGTCACATTTTCGACATAAATTCTTTAGAATACCCATCAAATATCCGAAAAACAATGTTAGATAATCCAAAAGGAAGTTTGCAAATATTCAACAAACATTTGTTAGATATCCAACGAATATGGGTTCATTGGATATTCGATGACCTTGTAACTATTAAAAAAATTAGTCGAATCAAAACATTTAATACAACTATGACATTGTTCATTCTGTAAAATCATGTGCTTGGAGATGCGAATTGATATTGAAAACATAAATGACTTGTTTCATTTGAATTGTATATAACATAAGTAAAGTTTATACTATCAACAATCCTATGATCTGTGTTCCACTTGAAAATACATGTAAAAGGTTATTAGAAATCTCAACTCCTAAATTTTATTTAATGTAGGTAATGTCCATTTATTAGTCGAAAAATTCAAGTGTTCATAAAAATGGACAATTTGTACTTCAAATAATTGTTCACTACAGAGATATTTTGTTGCAGAAGATGAAAAGAATGGAAAGTGACGAAAATGTTAACACTAAATCTGTCACATATTTTCTACATGAGCAAAGAATTGTCTATGTAAGAAATAATTCAATGAATTTGATGATATGTATCAATTTCACATCTATGTTGTACATGAAAAAGTGTCTTGCATAAGGATCATGGACTTGGAAATCCATCCATGCAAGAACACTAAATTCTTATCAATAAAAAAATTCATGAAAATTTTCATCCTGAACTGTTATCAAATACCCATGAAATTATTATGACAAAAAAGGGCTTGATTCAATATCTGTGAATTTTAATCCAATATATTTAAGTATGTGTGGAAAGCATTTAGGGTGGATAAGCATTTTATTCTAATATCTATTCATCCAATAATGTTATATGCTTTAAGGCTTAAACATACTTATAGCAATGATAAACTCTATAACCATGTGATTGATTTTTAGGTGATAACAACCACACCCATTTCTGCCCCACCATCCCTTCTAACTTGGACTTAGAAATAAAATATCAATAGAGGTAATAATATTGTTATCACTCCTCTTAATCTCCAAGGCTGAGGAAGAGTCCAGTTGAGGTAACCATAGACCAATATTTTGACTTGGTAGCTAGCCCTACCAAGTCGGAGAGGGCTCTCTCCAAAGAATCACAGCCAAGAGGGCTGGATGGATTAGGGTTTTAGGCTAGGCATAAAGTGCAGAGGGTTGTTTGAGTTGATTTGGTTGGGTAGTCACAAGGATGAGTGATTTAGGTGAGAGGGACTAGGTCAAAGCAAATGAGATATGATTGTAGACATCCAAAGGGGCAAGGTAGGTATGAAGCTTAACACTTAAAAGGTGATTTGGTGAGATGGTTTAAGAATTATGAGGAGTTAGGAAGAGCATAAGAGATGTATTTTTCCTAAACTGAAGAAAAATGAACAAATTTTTATAAATTTCCCAAAATAGAGCATGAGCAAGCATGTATTCCGCCTATAACTTGAAAACTACCATATAACAGACATGAAATGGTTTATGAACTGATAAAACATTCATACAAATGATCACAAAGAAAAAACAACGTTAAACATTCATACCACATGTATCCCAGAAAAATAACTGCAACTCATCTATTGAAACTGGCCAAAATCTGATACAGTAGTCTCTGGTCACTAGTATAGCATCCCACTAAATCCAACCTGTAAAATGACTAAGAAAATACATAATATAGGCCTAAAACGAACTCATCCTAGGCTCAGGGGTCGATTCCATGAGAGGAGGAGTAGTTGCAAGAAAGGCTGAATTGATAGCTAGAGTGTAGGGTGGTCAAAGTGACTCATCCCTCACTCTAGAAAACTAATTCATTACATGCCACATATGTCATTGAACTGATGTATCTGCCTTAGATAAAAGTAAAAACATAATAATTACATAATATAGATCAATTACATGAGTAAAACTTGAAATTCCCATAGGTAAAAGTCAACTTGAAGTGAAACAATGAAAATAACAGAAGACTATCAAACGCACAATGACCTGGTCAAACGCGTACCGCCAATGTCAAACACACAGTGACCTCTTCAAGTTGACTTTTAACTGCCTTCCCGATGTCCAAATCTAGACCAGGATAGATAATTGGAAAGCTTATCCTATCTAGTTTCCAAAAATTCCCTTGTTTTTCAAAATGGGCTTGATTTTCCCCTCCAAATTAGCAATCTCTAAAGACTACTCAAACACGCAACGACAAGGCCAAAAAAGAGGCAGAAAGGTGATTTTTTGGTAGTTTTTGACCTTTTCAGCTGACTAGTTTTGCTCCAAATGCTTAGAAAAAGTATAGGGAGAATGTCCTCTTCATTATGAATGCAAAAATGATAACCATTTTCTCATTGGATACTCCAAAAAAGAGCGCAGTGTCCAAGGTGTTGTGCGTTTGACCATGCTGACTGTGCCAAAATTTCTCAAAAAACACAACAAAACATATCTCACCAATATTGTTCAACAATGGTAAAAATTAGTGGACTAAAAATTGGCTATATGTTTGAGGTAGGGAGTGATGCCTCGACAAGGATATCCAACCTCTTCTTCTCCTCTTGCTTGGTCAAGGCCTCAATTTTTGCATGAGCTCTTTGAGCTTGGCCCTTGCAATTTTGTCTCTCATGGCATAGTGCTTTGCCATCCTTCTTTGAATATCATTGTCCTTCTTGGCCTTGTCTAGGAGGTTCTCCAGATGGCCATTCACTCTCTCAAGCCAATGTTCTCGGTTTTTATTTACCATCTTGGCAAATTTCTCATTCAAGGTGAGCTCATTGGCTAGATCTGCCTCCCTTTTTCTTTCTTGCTCCAAAGGTCTCTTTAGGCCTCTAGTCCTTGGCCTTCTTCTTGGCACCTATTCATCAAGTGGCTCAACATACTGCCCATATGCCTCTTAAAATAAGGCCTTTGCCTTTTTAGCCTCTCCCTTTTCCTTTCTGAGCTAAATCTCCATGAGCTCATGTTTGACCTCAAACTGCTTGTTTTCCTGCTTATAGTAGGAAATGATCCATTTGGTCCTTTGCAAATTCACCTTGAGCTCAACTATGAGTGTATTCTTCTCCTTGATGACAATAGCTATGCTTTCACTGTCATTATACTCATCTGAGTCAACTAACTAAAAATCATGCTCTATCTCATGGAGGTCTTCCTCCTACTGTTGGATCTCTACCTCTATAGCTTTTTCCTTACCCTTCTGTACCTGATTTGTCAATGAAGAAGGCAGGGCCCCTCCCACAATCAGTGGGGAAAACACTTTCCTATGCTCTATCTGATAGGTATGTTCCGAGGTACCTAAACCAACCCTTTTGGGCTTGCTACTCTCACCATGCTCAATATGCTCTTGCCCAATGCCTTCATCTCTGCCAGGTGAATGAATAGGATCATGAAATGGTGATGATGCAGGTGATGGTGTGGCTGAATCATCACATGAAGATGAATGATGTATGGACTAAGGTGGAGTAATGGAGGTGGATGGATGAGAGGATGAAGGTGCCTCTTGGCCATGCTGAATAGGTGGGACTATGAAAATTTCATTGGATATGAAAGTGTCCCATGAAATATTAAGATGATCAAGGCGATGTAGGACTATCATCTTGATGAGAGAATGGTGAAATATGCTATGCATTTGATGATCATGAGCTTTCCTTCGGGCAATGTATGACATTTTGTCAATATCCCGGCAAAGATAGTAGGGCAGATTGAGCATTCTGACTCTTGTAAAATGCATGAGTAACCAAAAATGATAGGAATATAGCCTAGAAAACTTGCCCTCACATGTGAAGTACTTCATGATGATTTTCATCATAGGAACATGTATGTCTAGGAGGTACGGGAAAGGGAAAATCCTCCTTCTTTCATTCTTGTGGTGGGGTTTAAGATATGGCTCATAGTAGCAATAATCCAATTCTTCCTGTTTAAACCATTTTTCTCCAATATTTGGGATCCCAGTAGCAGCTGATATGATAGTAGAAGATATAGTAAAGGTGACACCGACAAGGGTTTCTTTGTTGTCATGGAGCTTGATGATGAATTGTTTGGTCCATTCAGAATGATGTTGGATTCTTTCCACCTTCTCACAAAACTCAAAACAACACATATGTTTGAAGCTTGTGACGGTGATGGGAGATGCCATGAGCTCTCTAGTGTTGGTTGGCTCATATCTGATGATTCTCCCTCATTTTTTATATTTCCTCCTCTATTGTTTTTCTTCCTCACTCCGACTTCTATGTTCTTCTTCTGCCATGATTTGTTGTTGTCAAAACCCTAGGGAAATGGTAGAACGGACTGTGGTTATGGGAAATGTGGAATGATGTGAGGAAAGATGATGAGGAGGAGATGGGGATGTGTGGAATGAGGGAGGTGATAGAGGATAGTTTTTAAGTGAGGGGGAATGGTAATGAAAGCTAGAAAATGTGATTTGAGATGGTGGGAATGTATTACTAGGGTTTGATCTTAGGAATAACAACAAATGACTTAAACCCTATGTAAGTGAATAATGGAGGGAAGAAGTGAGTAAATTTGCCACCAACCTGATTTGCTGAAGTATATGATGACCAAATTGGAAACTTGGTGGCGATGGAGGGTTTCTAGCACGTTTTGGCTCCTTGTAGGCAAACATGCAGTGACCTGGGCGAAGGTGCAGGGACCTGGGCAAAGGTGCAACGACTCAGGCAAACATGCCCTTCTGCTATAGGAGTGTAGTTCCATTGTAAATAACATAGGAATCTTTGGCAAATGTGCAGAAACCCAGTCAAATGTGCAACGACCCGGCTAAACGCACAATGACCCTGCTAAACGAACCTTTCTACTCTGTTTTGCTCAATTTCGCCTTAAAATCGACAAATTTATTTTGTTGAGGAGTTTTGAGAGTGCTAGAGTGCAAATGAATCTTCATGGGTGTGTTTGAGAGCCTTTATACTGGGATGAAATATAATTAATGAGTTGCATGCCCTCTTTCTAATGTTTCTTGTCATTTTCAAATTTTCATATTAATGCTTTTTGACTTTTTTGCTCTTGACAGGTGGATGATGCTTTGGAAATCTTGATTTTGACTTTTGCTTGGGATGCTTTTGGAAATGGACTTGAGTATGCAACTAAAATGTAACTTATTACATATAATAGGCATAAAATTACATAAAATAAAATAAAATTATTATATCTATTTGAAGTTCTAATTTGCAAACTTGGAATAAAATCCTTTCTTGAAATCAAATTTAGGGCTTTTAGTAACCATGGTTACATGCTTTGGAAAGCTTTATTTAACTGAAAAAAGATATTATTTTCTTGGCTCTCATATTTTGCTGACCTTATGCAATGAGATGGTGATTTATTGGACCTTGGGAAAATAAAACCTATGTGACCTAATGGAACCTCAAATGACTGAATTTCAGGTGGATTTGACTGACATAAAATATGATGAAATGAACATTCATGTTTAATGGAAACCCAAAAGACACATGAAGGAGGGTCAACAAATACAAATTTTTGAGAGGGGAAAGTGATTTTAGATTTTGGCTACCATCAGTGAACAATTTTTTTCATGATGACCTAAGTGGAATGAAAAAAATTTCAAATGGGACTCTAATATGATATAAAAGAGAGATTTTGATCATTGGTGGCAGTGTGCAATACTGACTCTAACCTTGGCCTTATTTGGGGATGACAACTCCTTGGATGTGCCAAGAACACCGTAGACCAAGTAGCCTTACCATATGGGCCAATACGGTAAAAAAAACTCAAAACTGATGTGAAACTGACTCAAAACTGACTTACATGGCTAAGGACTGAATTATCAAAATAGCAGAAAATCAGTGAAGCTCTATGGCCTCCACTTCGGGCTCCGAACTCTAGTGATCTTCAACTTCACACTTGCAGAAAGTTAAACTATACACCATCAACTGCAAACTCTACTGGAAATTGACACTAAAAAATATGCTCATAATGTTTTGCTTATTCATCACACCTTATCTATTTTAATTGATCCATAACCTGCTCACTCAAGTGATGCGAAATTTCCATTGAAGCCAAAAAAGGAGATGACCATTCACTGAAATTTTTCTCACATTCTCTGTAAGCAGACATAGTGATGTACATGTAGGAAACTCACAATGAAAACTAAAACTAAGATTTATGATGATAAACAAAACAACATTCATCTTCTCCAATGCTTGCAAAAGACTGTCCAAGGGATCTTGAAAATTATCAAGCATTACCCTTTGTGAATAAATAAAAGGAGAAGAATAAGCATTATTTCCATATGGCTGTAACAAATTAGAAAAATAATCCTCCATAAGATTTTCAACAGCATAAGCGTCCATATATATGGGATTTGGGGTAAACTCCTTTTCATCAACAAACCTTTCATTTTTTGAACCTTGAGGAAGATTTGTATCTGCAAGGGGCTCTAAAACAACTTCTTCTTTATCACTGTTATCCTCTTCATAATCACTTGGAAAATGGAATATGGATTTGTAAGTTAAGAATATGATTTATTTCTTCTTCAGTCAAAGGAGGAAGTACTCTTTGTTTTCTTTGGAAAAAACAACAATTTTCTTCTTTCCCTCCTAAAGTTTGACAAGGATGTTGAATGTCTTCATTAATTTCAGGCAAAGGAGCATATAAATTTCCATTAGACTGCTGATTCATTTCATGTGATTCCTTTTGAATATCAAGATGCAAAATTCCTTCATCTACAAGCAAAGAGGAAGCTATTATATGTTGACTATGACCTTGTGTATCAAAGTGATTGGCTTCTTCAAACTGTTGTTGAAGGGAAAAATCAAAGAAGGCTTCAATGATTTCTTCATCATTCATACATTCGATATCATCAATACTTTCAAGATATGCAATAAAACATTCATTATGAGCACAACAACTTTGTAAATAAAGATAAGACTTCACATAATGGTTGGATAACACATAATGGAAATCTTTTATAGAAAATAGCTTCCTTTTGGTAACCTTCATACCATACTCTAGCTTTATCTTCAAGGGTAGCCATAAACAACTTCATGAGATAGTCCTTAGGAAACTCAACTCTTAGTTTACATACATGTACATGACACCTTACTAAATGCAAAGTAGCATCATCTTCTTGTTCATTTTTAAAAATAGTAAGATTTTTAAACTAGTCAACATGAGGCACATGATTTGGAAATCCAGGGATCTGAGATTGATCCATAGGAGCATACCTAGGATTTCTTCTTGTAGTAGAACTCATCTTGACAACAATGAAGTCACCAAGAAGGTTTTCAAACTATTGGTTCTTGAAAAGTGGAGTCACCATGAAATGTTGATTTTTTGGATCTTTTAGTCAATGGAGTCTACAGGTGAATGGTACAACCTTCCTATGTGTCCAATTGTTGTTCACCATCAACAATTAGATCTAAATCATTGTTGTTCTTTCCCGGGGAAGATAGAGCTTTCGCTCCTTGGTAACGGTGCTAGTATGTTAGCACTCCTTCGAATATCCAAGGTTGAGGAAGAGTCCAACTGAGGTAACCACAAACCAATCTTTTGATTTGGTAGCTAGCCCTACCAAGCTAGAGAGGGCTCTCTCCAAAGAATCATAGCCAAGAGGGATGGATGGATTAGGGCTTTAGGCTAGGTATAAAGTGGAGAGGGTTGTTTGAGTTGATTTGGTTGGGTAGTCACAAGGATGAGTGATTTAGGTTAGAGGGACTAGGTCAGGGAAAATGAGATATATTGCAGAGATCAAAATGGGCAAGGTAGGTATAAAGCTTAACACTTAAAAGGTGATTTGATGAGATGGTTTAAGACTGATGAGGAGTTAGGAAGAGAATAAGAGATGTATTCTTCCTAAACTGAAGAAAAATGAACAAATTATGATAAATTTCCTAAAACAGAGCATGAGCAAGCATGTATTCTGCCTATCAACTTGAAAATTACCATATAATAGACATGAAATGGTTTATGAACTGATAAAACATTCATACAAATAATAAAAAAGAATAAACAATTCTAAACATTCATACCACATGTATCCCAGAAAAATAGTTGCAACTCATCTATTGAAACTGGCCAAAATCTAATATAATAGTCTTTGATCACTAGTATAGCATCCCACTGAATCCAACTTGTAAAATGACTAAGAAAATACATAATATAGGCCTAAACCCAACTCATCCTAGGCTCAAGGGTCGATTCCATGAGAGGAGGAGAAGTTGCAAGAAAGGCTGAATTGATAGGTATAGGGTAGGGTGGTCAAAGTGACTCATCCCTCACTCTAGCAAACTGATTCATTACATGCCACATAGGCCATTGAACTGATGTATCTACTCTAGATAAAAGTAAAAACATAATAATTACATCATCTAGATCAATTACATGAGTAAAACTTAAAACTATCATAAGTAAAAGTCAACTTGGAGTGAAACAATGAAAATCACATAAGACTGTTAAACGTGCAACGACCTGGTCAAATGCGCAACACCAATGTCAAATGTGCAGTGACCTCGTCAAGCTGACTATTGACTACCTTCCCAATGTCAAAATCTAGGCCAGGATAGCTCATTAGAAATATTATCCTCTCTAGTTTCCAAAGCTGCCCTTGGTTTTCAAATTGGGCCTGAGTTTCCCCTCAAAAATTGAAATCTCCTAAGACTACTCAAACACACAACGAAAAAGCCAGAAAAGAGGTAGAAGGGTGATTTTTTGGTAGTTTTTGACTCTTTTAGATGACTAGTTTTGCTCCAAATGCTTAAAAAACGTACAAGGTGCATGTCCTAATCATTCTGAATCCAAAAATTTTGACCATTTTCTCATTGGATGCTCCAAAAAAGAGACAACGTCCAAGGTGTTGCGCGTTTGACCATGCTGATTGTGCTAAAATTTCTCCAAAAACGCAGCAAAACATATGTTGCCAAAATTGTTCAACAATGGTCAAAATTGGTGGGCTAATAGCTGGCTATATTTTTGAGGCATGGAGTGATGCCTCGACAAGGATATCCGACCTCTTCTTCTCCTCTTGCTTGGTCAAGGCCTCAATTTTTGCATGAGCTATTTTGAGCTTGGCCCTTGCAATTTTGTCTCTCATTGCATAGTGCTTCACCATCCTTCTTTGAATATCATTTTCCTTATTGACCTTGTCTAGGAGGTTCTCCATATGACCATTCACCCTCTCAAGCCAATTTTCTTAGTTTTCATTTACCATCTTGACAAATTTCTCATTCAAGTTGAGCTCATTAGCTAGTTCTGCCTCCCTTTTTCTTTCTTGCTCCAAAGCACTCTTTAGGCCTCTAGTCCTTGGCCTTCTTCTTCGCACTTGTTCCTCAAGTGGCTCACCATACTGCCCATATTCTTCATCAATTAAGGCCTTTTCCTTTTCATCCTCTCTCTTTGCCTTTCTGAGCTGAATCTCCATGAGCTCATGTTTGACCTCAAACTTCCTGTTTTCCTGCTTATAGTAGGAAATGATCCATTTGGCCCTTTGCAAGTTGACCTTGAGCTCACCTATAGTGAATTCTTCTCCTTGATGACAATAGTTGTGCTTTCAATGTCATCATGCTCTATCTCATGGAGGTCTTCCTGCTGCTGCTGGATCTCTTTCTACAACTTTTTCCTTACCCTTCTGTACCTGCTTTGTCGATGAAGAAGGCAAGGCCCCTCCCACAATTAGTGAGGCAAACACTTGCCTATGCCCTATCTAAAAGGTATGTTCCAAGGTACCTAAACCAACCCTTTTGGGCTTTCTTCTCTCACCATGCTCAATATTCTCTTGCCTAATGCCTTCATCTCTGCCAGGTGAATGAATAGGCTCATGAAATGGTGATGATGGAGGTGATGGTGTGGCGAACTCATCAGATGAAAATGAATGATGTATGGACTGAGGTGGAGGAATGGAGGTGGATGGATGAGAGGATGAAGGTGCCTCTTGGCCATGCTGAATAGGTGGGACTATGAAAATCTCATTTGATATGAAAGTGTCCCATGCAATGTTAAGTTGATCAAGGTGGTGTAGGACCATCATCTTGATGAGATAATCATGAAATATGTTATGCATTTGATGATCATGATCTTTCCTTCGGGCAATTTATGACATCTTGTCGATATCCCGATAAAGATAGTAGGGTAGATTAAGCATTTTTACTCTTGTAAAATGCATGAGTAACCGAATATGATAAGAATAGAGCCTAGAAAACCTGCCCTCACATGTGAAGTACTTCATGATGATTTTCATCATAGGAACATGTCTGTCTAGGAGGTAAGAGAAATGGAAAATCCTCCTTCTTTCATTCTTGTGGTTGGGTTTAAGATATGGCTCATAGTAGCAATAATCCTATTTAAACCATTTTCCCCAACATTTGGGATCCTAGTAGCAGCTTATATGATATCAGAAGATATAGTAAAGGTGACACCGACAAGGGTTGCTTGGTTGTCATGGAGGTTGATGATGAATTGTCTGGTCAATTCAGAATGATGCTAGATTCTTTCCACCTTCTCAAAAAACTCAAAACAACCCCTATGTTTGAAGCTTGTGACAGTGATGGGAGAGGCCATGAGCTCTCTAGTGTTGGTTGGCTCATATTTGATTATTCTCCCTCCTTTTTATATTTCCTCCTTTGTTGTTTTTCTTCCTCAATTTGTCTTATGTGTTCTTATTCTGTCATGATTTGTTGCTGTAAAAACCCTAGGGAAATGATAGAATGGATTGTGGGTATGGTAAATGTGGAATGATGTGAGGGGAGATGATGAGGATGTAGGTTTTAACCCCATATAGAAATTACCTAAATACGAATTCTAAAACACAGAAAATAAACAATGCGAGAGCATAACACATAAAACACATATACACAGAGATTTTCCCCTGGATCCTAAAATCGGGACTACCAGCTTGATTTTTTATTATGTTCCTTTCAATGTTATAATACATATTTATACATGCCGAAGCATCCAATACCATGGATGAAAAACCATCGCGTTCAGTATCATGGACCAAAAACCATCGCATCCAAAAAACATGTGCAAAAATCATGCACAAAACCAAAGGTGGGTTCGCCCAACCTAACATAGGGTCCAAAACCAAAATTTTCCAAGGCACTGCCCTAGACCCCATCAAGTGGGGTTACGGGTACACCTCAAACCCCATGTGACCGCCCCTCTCTAACCCCTGGTTAACTACATGGGCTAGTCATGGAAAGAATATAACACAACCCAACATTCTCCCACTTGTTGTTTTCTTTGCATAGGGGGCCATAAGAGATCTTAGTCATTTTTCCAGCCCTGAAACAGCCATTGTCTCTCTACACCAAGAGAAATTCTCAGAGCTCACAATTTTTTTCAATGCATCTGCAATATTCTTCAAAGTGTCCACCTTTAACAGCAACACCTTTTTTTCTTCTATCATATCCCTCACAAAGTGATAATGAACATCAATGTGCTTTGTCTTTGAATGATATGCAGGGTTCTTGCCAGAAAATTGCACTTTGGCTGTCACAGTCTATCCTTATAGCTCCCTGTACTAACCCCATATTTGAACACAATCTCTGCAACCAAACTGCTTCCTTGCTTGCATGAATGGCTGCCATGTATTTTGCCTCTGTAGTTGATAGTGCCACTACAGATTGTTTCTTACTCATCTAATTGACTGCACCTCCAAATAGGTTAAACACATACCCACTTGTAGATCTTCTTTGATCCAGATCTTCAGCCCAGTCAACATCGACAAAGCCATGAATATCCAACATTCTATCCAATCATAGTCTTCCTTGGTAGCACAAACCATAATCACTAGTGCCACGCAAATACCTGAACACCCGCTTCATTGCTATCTAATGCTCCTTCCTTGGTTTTGACATAAACCTGCTCAATATTCCCACTGCATGTGCAATGTCTGGTCTAGTACATACCATTGCATACATTAGGCTACCGACTACACTTTCATATGGAACACGAGACATGTACTCTTCCTCTTCTTGTGTCTTGGGACACTGTTCAACAGATAACCTCACACTTACAGGAATAGGAACCTTCAACAATTTACTATCCTACATATTTAACCTCTGCAATATTGTCTCAACATGCTTCCTCTAGTTTAACTAGAGCTTCCTCTTTGCCCGATCTCTTTTAATTTCCATGCCCAAAATATAGTTTGCAGCACCAAGATCTTTCATGTCGAATTTGGAGGACAACTGGGTCTTCAAATCCTAGATAATTTCTTTGTCATTTCCAACTAGCAACATATCATCTACATGCAAGACCAGATAAATAACACGGTCACCAATTAATTTAAAATACACACTGTGATCTTCTTTGCTTTTGGTGAAGCCAAGTCCCCGTATAAATGTATCAAATTTCTGATACCACATCCTTGGTGACTGTTTTAACCCCTACAGAGACTTCTTTAACTTACATACCAATTTTTTCTTACCCTTCACCACAAAGTCTTCAGGTTGCTTCATGTAGATCTCCTCTTCCAGATTCCTGTGAAGAAATGTTGTCTTCACATCCATCTGTTCTACCTCAAAATCAAAAGAACCAACAACAGATAAAAGTAATCTAATAGAAGTTACCTTGGCAACAGGAGAAAAAATATCACCAAAATCAATTCCCGACACCTGGGAATAACATTTTGCTACCAACTGAGCTTTGAATTTCTCCACTTTTCCTTCTGCATTTGTCTTCCTTTTGAACACCCATTTGCTACCAATGGGTTTCTTTCTAGCTGGCAACTCCACTAGATCCCAAGCCTCATTTTTGTGCAAAGATGCCATTTCATCAACCATGGCCTCTTTCCAGAGTTTTCCATCCTCTGAATCTACTGCTTCCTTCACAGTGCTGAGATCATCATCAGTAATAGATAAAGCAAAATTTGAACA
>APFE030985730.1:40489-75236 GCA_000404065.3 Pinus taeda
GTCTTGAAGAATCACATCATGTATTTAGTGGTTGTATCTTTGTGAGTTGTGGTTCGAGCAAGAAAGTGAGAATTTGCAGCTGAGTGCGAAGAGGCCTGATCCCATAGCTGAGTGCACATTCTTAGAATTGTTTGTTGTAAAATATCTCTATTATAAGAAACAATTCTTATGGATGTAGTCCCATATTGGGATGAACCATGGTAAAATTTGTGCCTTGATGTGTTTATTTGTTTATTATCTATTGTAGGGTAGCAGTTTATTACAGTTACACTTTATTTTAGTACAATGAAGTTTTATGGATCTATATGATATGTTTTAAGTGATGAATGTAATGTGGCGAAGTAATGTATAAATGAAAAGTAATTTATGAATGTTAAAGTGTAAGAAAACACAAAAATACCACATCTCTGTATCCCTCAAGGCTAGAAAAACTTGGTTCTACATTCTCCCATAGTCACTTCGAGTGATACTGCGATCTGCTTGTAGGTTGTTACTGAAAGGGCCAGCGATTGAGGGTTTTGTTGGTGTGCAATAAAAGAATCAAACTTGGGTCAACCCAACTTAAGCCAAAAAATGGTTCCATTTTTTGGATCGGGATCTGTTTGAGGGATATGTCGATGTGGCATCTGTCGAAGAAAGAAATTAAAGACTGGGTTGAACATAAGGAAGAGAATTTATAGATCAAGATAATAGAATCCCTCGTCTATCATCTAAAAGGTGGTTACATAAGTATATTTTCAAATATTAATACAATTTTTTTTTGGTTCATTTCATGTTGAGTTGTACAAGTGGGTATGAAGGTTGATAGAAAGAAAGGATTGTTTTAAAGGAGAAGAACCTAAGGAGTAGACCCCTGAATTGATACAACGACTCAAGAATACTAACAATAGGATTTCAAGAGCTATTAATTTCTGGATTGATAGCATCTTTGAAGGATTCATTACTAAGTTCACGATAGACTTGACTATGTCCTACAAGAAAGAAGAATGACAATTTTACAAAGGACCACAAGGTAAGTACTTAAGATATATGAAACTCTAGATTAAGATGTTTTTATGTGAAGAGGGAATTTTACGAATGTAGTCAGATTATTAGATTACTTTTGTTTGGGATAATATGCGAAGATGAGACTGGAACAATGCGAAGTGGAAAGATACAAAATAGGCACTAGAAAGAGATCTTGTGGGCAAGATCTGAAGAATTTCAAAGAAATTGATTATAGCCCTCTATTGAGTGAATATGAAAGTGAAGAAAATCCCCCTAAGAACCTCGAGGTAACTTTGTAGCATTCACCCTTCCATCCTGAAAGTTTGTTAAAGAAAAAATCGAATAAGAATCAGGGTTCTTTCTATTTTCCCCATCCCCCTACCCGCCATCCTCCTCCCCTTGCAAATATCTGTCCCCCTCCCCCTCCCCCTCTGAGAAAAAATATGGCTGATGATATTAAGCTACCTATTTTTAAAGGAACTGGATCAGAAGACTCGGATCAATTATGGTTTTTATGCAAAGCAGTATGGACAACAAAGAAGGTCCATGATGAAAATATAAAGAAGGCGCAATTTGTCATGGCATTTTGAGATAGAGTGTTGACATGGTACATGAAGTATTCAAGCAATCAGATCAGATCATTGACAGAAATGAAAACAACGTTGGTAAAATAATTATGAAACCGAAGTTTAAATCGCAATGTATCACAGACTTAAAGGAGATCAAACAGAGGTGTAGTAATTCTATTTTGGACTTTGACCAAAGATTCAAGGTATTATTGGATCAAGTGAGCTTTGACATAGCCTCGCAACAACATAAGGAGTGGTTCATAGCTGTACGGCTACCATATACCATATTTCTTTTGACACAATAGAAGATAGAAACTGAAGTCGAAGCTCTAGAGATTGTGATGAAATTAGAATCTTTGCTTATAGGAGATAGCAATCTAGGTATGCAGTAGATTCAAGGTCAGCTGGAAAATTTGACTCTATAGTTACAAGGTATGAAAAAAAGAAAAGAATTTAGAGAAGCATGGTGTACGAAGTGAAAATTAGAAGGCCACTCTAAAGAATAGCGCCCTCTCTTCATAAATTACATTGCTAGTGGAGCACCAAATCCTTCGAATGTTGGATCTAGCCTATGGTGTGAGATATGTAAAAATTGAGGTGAACATCACTTAGAATATTTTTATTTATTGCAGAAGTATGTGCAGACTCCTAGGAACCTATATTGCAAGTTCTGTTTATTTTATATTGTTGCTCATTATACAGATGGTTACTAAGTATGAATCAGAAAAGTAATTGGCATAAAAAATTAAAAATAGCTTTAATACTGATTCAACCCCCCTCTCAGTATTATCATTTTTTCCAAAAATTGGTATCAAAGCCACGTTCCTTCAAGATTATATTAATCGCTAGAAGGTAGATCAAAGGAAAAAAATGAATAATCTACCTTGGCTAACAACACAAGGAGTTCCATTTTTATATAGATAAGGCCATGAGTGATGGTATGAAATCTGGAAGTTTAAAATGGTAACCTATTTAATGGCCTTGGATGGTGATATGTGGCTCTCTGTATTGAATGGATAAAAGAGTAAGCATAATGAAGAAGCCCAAAATAGTATCATAAAGGGGCTATCTAAGTTGAATGTTGATAAAGTGAGGCATTGTAAGTCAGCAAAGGAAGTGTTGGATAGACTGCAATGTGTGTATATTGGAGATAGCCATGTGGCTCAAGAAGAGATTGAGGAGCCTTGTTGCTCTATCAATGAACTAAAACATGGAGAAGTTTCTACTCATCACACTCCTACTGGTGATGAAAACGTCTTTGAAGGGATATCTTACTGCTTAGAAGGTAAGATTTGGAGTTCTTCATTATATAAATGTACACGTGTATCATTAGAATAGAGATATAGCTATGCATATAGTAATTGTAATGAATATAGATCCACTTTAGTAGTAATATCAAAAGAGGAATCCTAAGAGGAAGAAGAGAGATTCCCAGTGTGCTCATCCATAGGAGAAAATGAGAATACCCCAGGTAGTGATGATGAAGGGATAACCCTTAGACATGTGGAAGACTCCATGGACACAGAGATGGCTTTATATCTTAGTAGTAACTCATCTAGAACCTCTATTAGTGAAGAAAAGGATCTAGATTAAATATTATTTTCTAGAAATAGGTTGATATCGGCTCTAAAAGAGAACAAGGACCCAAGAAACTAAGAATTTATGAGCTTGAGAATGAAAGGTTGAGAAAAACATTAGTTGATCTAAATGATCAACAAGAAGAAGCTAGCGGACTTAATGGAAAATTAACCAATCAACTGGGTGAGAAGGAAGCTTGCTGTGGGAGACTACAAAATGAGGTAGTCTCATTAAGACATGATTTAGAAAAGTCAAATAAAGTGTTGTTTCATTTTCAGAAGCTTGAGGGGAGCAAGAAAGTCTTAGACTATATAATTGGCAAGAAAATATCCCCTCTCATCAAGAATGGTATAGGTTTCAAGGAAAAACCTAGCTCCAATAAGGTAAATGTTGAAGGGTCAAATTACCAGGTAAAGGGAGTCTAAGGTTCCAAAAAAAACAAAGAAATAAAATTTGTTGGAGGGTAGCAATAGCATGCAAAGTAGCAAACACAAGAGAAGGAAAGGAAACAACATAATTATAAGAAGCAACAACCTCTAGTACAACAGAAGACGTATAGGTAATTGTAAGAGAGATTGCATGGTAGTAATTCAAATTGTCATAGAAGGCACATGAAGAGCCAACAAAGGTCCTTTCCTTCCCAAGGAAAAAGCCTCAAAGAAATGGTAACCTCTGTCAGCAAAAACCCTTTTATGGGTATTATTTTTCTTGCAATAATTTTGGACATAAATCCATAAACTATAAATGGCATCTAAGGAAACAAGATGTGCTAGGTAGCAGCAACCCAAGAATGCATAAAGAGGACAAGAGAAGGAATGCTGGCCACGATAGGATTTTTGAAAAAAGCATTGTCAAAAAGGATAAATCCTTTGCTACATTCCTAGGCCAAATCAAATGCTACAATTGTGAAAAAAATGGGCACAAGGAAGCTTTTTGTAGGCATGGGAATTCGAAGCATACATTCTAGGCGATGTGATGAAATGAAGTCAATAATGTCTTTATTTCTCTGATTAAATAGAGCATGGTGAACAATGGAAGGAGAAATCGTCAAGGTGTCGAATTATCTCTAAAGAAAAATCAGAGAAAAGTTAAGAAGGATGATTCTCAGATTCCTATGAGAAAACCCTTTCTAGACGCTTGTTGTAATCAACACAAGCTTCAAGTAAATAAAGGGAGAAACAATAACTCAATTACCATTCTCTTACAAACAAAGAAAAATAGTAGCAAGACGGTTTGGGCTAAGAAGGTGGAATTGAAGGATAATATTCCTCTATCCATGTGCATTCGAGAAGAATCCCAAACATGGGAAAAGAAGAAGCTGGATAGCAATACTTCTGTCAGGATTTGACCATTGAAGGGTTGGAGGAAGAAGGGAGATGATCTTCTCAAGGGGATTATATCCTCTATCTCTCTTTAGCAAAGGAGGAGAAGGGCCTCAAGGGAGTATGGATAAGTCAGATGTAGGAAGCTAAAAGGAATGGGTAGAAAGGTGCATTTGATTGGTGAAGGTATGGTTGTGATTTCTTGTTGATTACAAGAGTAAAATTGGTTTATTTTCAATGTATCGGCATTGAAAAGGAGGAGTGCAGCTAGCATGAAAAGTACACAACAATATCTTATGTCAGGTGTAGAGGATCGGTCCCCATGCAGAGGCAACAAAATAGTTGTAGGAGATCAAATAGCATTGCCTCAGGGGAAGCTGCTTTGATAAGAAGTATCAGGCAACAATGGGTAGCCTTAGAAAGGGATATTGCTGAGCAAATGAAAGGTTTGCATCTTAGGTGAAATTCCGTTATTTCATTTAAGTTGTGAGTTTAATTATGCATATCAGTCTTGTGTTCATGAAACATAATTGGTGCAATTTTTTCATGTCCCTTAACCCTAAATTGGTATCGCTATGTCAATTGGTTGCATTGGGCTCATGATGAGTAACCTTTTGTGCAAATGGACATTTCTTTTTGAAAGAAAGTATTAGAATATTCCTGGTACAATGTTCCATTTGTATCATTTCCTTTGGTGCAATTGGTATTAATTAAGAAGAAATACTTATTGATTAAGTACGATATCAAGGGGAGAAATGGAGATGATCAAATAATGTGAGCATAGTCTCGGAAGCAGTAGCAGCGGTGAATTGTGATCTGAAATGCATCATCATTAATTGGTATTTGCAGCAACAAAAATACCATGAGTAGCTTAATTAGTATCAATTTTTTGTAAGATGATACAAAAGATGGAATAATGGAGAGAGTACCTAGCTGGTAGCCATAAGGTGTCCAAAACGCGAGGCATTCAAGTCATAGGAAATTTATGTTCAGATGGAGCATATCAAATATGCATAGTTTATGGAGCATCAACAATGACAGTGTTGAAATAGATGTCCATGAAGAAGAATGCACATCTCAACAGGTAGACTGGTCTTCATATCCAAGTGATTGCATGGAGAGAGAAAGACAACTTGTAGCCCCTTGCCATTGATGTCAAAGGGGCAAAGAATATGTGGAGAAGTTGTTATGGAATGTGAAAAAGAAAGATGGCCATTAGCATCTCATGCAATGAGATGTGTGGAAGTAACATGAGGTTTGGCCATCACATGAAGAGAAGGATGGAGTGTTGCCATCAATTCCAAAGGGGAAGATTGTTGGGCAGTTGGCATTGTCTAGATGGCTAGTGGCCTAGTGAAGGCATATGCAACTGTGTTGGCATTAATGTCAATAGTCATGCTGTGGAGATGCATTGGGAAGTTTGCATTACCTAACTATTGGCAGGAGTTTTTGCATTGATGTCAACCACACTAGCCTGGATGCTTCGTGCAACAAAGGTTGGTAGTGATGGCCCAAGATGAAATCCCATGGTAGCTGTAGGCTTCATGCAAAGGATCACCATGGTGGGTGTGATTTCAGTTTTCAGGAGAGTCAAGGAGGAAAAGAATGGCTTACGTTTTGGAGTCATCTTAGAGGTACAACATGGGCTCAAAACCTACATCAGACCCTATCAATTGGAAAGTGCTCTGGAAGAGCTTTGCAATGATATGCGGAAGCCAAAAATGGACTCCTAGATCAAAAGTAATGGCTTGCCGGTGATCAGGGACTTGAACTCCTAAGAGTGCTAGAATATCAAAGTCCTAGGATATTAGAGATTGACACACCTAGCAAATCAACATATCAGAGGTCGGAATGTTGGAGGTCTAGCATATGGGCACATCGAAAGAGAGGTGAGCATATCGGCGCATCAACATTCAAATGGCATCATATCGAAGCATCAGGAGATCAAAATCTCAAAGATCAGCGTATCGGTGCATTGGAATGTCAAAGGTTGGCATATCGATGATATCAAAGTATCAGAGGTGCGATAAATTGGAGCAGGATGTATCGGAGGTTGGAGGATATCAAAATCTACGAGACCAACATATCGTAACATCAACATATCGGAGATCACACTATCAGGACTTTGTCAAGTGAGGAACCTTTAAAATATTGCGATATCAATAAGTTTTGAGAAGCCTTTAAGAGCGTCGAGGAATGAAAAAAGAAAATTAACAAAGGATTTTGGTGCAAAACAAAGGTTGATAGGTCCTCCTCTCTCTCCTCTAGTAGGACACATGAATGCATGTGATTGGCTTTAATAAGGACACATGGCAACATATGATTGGCTCCGATAAGGTACAGTGATAACTAACATTAGAATGATGTGGTGTTGGGAATAGCCCAACTTGGCCTACATTTTGATGAAGACTTGGCATTTTGGGGAGCAAAGTGTGAAGTAGAGGATGCAGCAGAGTGTAAAGTGGACCACATAGTGGAGCAGTCGAGTGCCAAAGAGAACCGAGAAGTAAATATAATGTGCAGTATACGGGCTTTGAAGTGGATCAAAGCCCCTCCATTTTTGTAAAATAATACTATTTTGTATACGATGAATATTTTTTAGACCATAGTAGCTTGTATTAGGGGAGTCCATAGTATATGGACTATGGTATTGCAATGATGGACCCTCGATGTAATAGTATATAACATGATCAAATAATAAAGAGAAGTATCATCATATTATGATCTAGGTCAAATTTTATCGTTGAATTATTGTGATCTATATGTGGGAAGGAAGATGAGGATCTGTAGATGAGTGCGAAGAGGATGAAGTATGCATCTGAGTGCATAGACTTCCTACAGCTGAGTGTGCAGAGGTTGAAGTCTGAAACTGAGTGCACAGACTGCCTGTAGCTGAGCGCGCATGCTAAGAACTATTTTTTGTACAAATTCTCTATTATAAGAAACATTGCTTGTGGAAATAGTCCCACATTTGGATGAATCACGGTAAAATCTATGTCTTCCAGTGTTTATTTTCTTATTTTCCTTTTTAGTGTAGTAGTTTTAATACTGTGGAAATTTATTACAATGTAGTAATGATTAACGGTTTATATGATATGTTTTAAGTAATGAATGAAATGTGGTGAAGTAATGTGTGGATGTGAAGTAATCTATGTATGTTAAGGATAAAAGAACATAAAAATACCACATCACATCGTCCCTCAAGGATACAAAGACTTGGTTCTACATCCTCCCATAGTCATTTTGGGTGAGACTGTGATTTGCTTCCATGTCATTGGCGAAAGGGCTAGTGATTTAGGGTTTTGTTGGTACGCAGTAAAAGCTCGAACCTGGGTCAACCCAACCTAAAAGCCAAAAAATGGTTCCGTTGTTGGGACCAAGATCTATTTGAGGGATATGTTTATGTGGAATCCATCAAAGAAAATAATTTGAGATTGGGTATAACAAAAGGAATGAGAATTTGCAGGGAAAGAGAATAGAAGCCCTCGTTTGTCATTCGAAAGGTGGTTAAAAAAGTACATTTTCGAAGATCAATATGAAATTTTCTTCAGCTCATTTCATATTGAGCTATACGAGTGGATATCAAGGTTGACTGAGAAAAAAAATTGTTTTAAAGGAGACAAACCTAAGGAGTGGACTCTTGAATTAATACAACGAATCAATAACACCAACAATAGGATCTCAAGAGCTATTGATTTCTGGATTGATAGCATCTTGGGAGGATTCATCACTGAGTTTGCGGTACACTTGACTATGTCCCCCTGTGAAGCAGAATGACAATTCTTCAAAGGACCATGAGGTAAGTACTTAGTATCTCTAAAAATATGGATTAAGATGCTTTGGTGTGAAAAGGGAATTTTATGAATGCATTCAGATTATTAATGTATTCATATTATTAGTTACTTATGATTGGGAGTAGATCCGAAGAATAGACTCGAACAACACAAAGTGGAAAAAGCGATAGAATAAACACTATAAAGAGATCTCATGGCCAAAAGACGAAGAATTTTATGGAAACTAACTGTAGCCTTCTTTTAGGTGAATCTGAAAGTGAAGAAAGCCTCCATGAAAACCCTAAAGTAACTCTACAGTATTCACCTCTCCAGCCTAAAAATTAGCCAAATACATAGTCGAGTAATAATCAGGGTGATTTTGGTTTTTGCCGTCCACCTACCCCCCCCAATCTCCATGACCCTCACCCTCCCTCTCCTCCTCCCCCTCCACCTCCAGAAAGAAATATGGCTAATGATATTAAGCTACCTGTTTTTAAAGTACCTAGATCAGAGGATCCAAAACAATTCTGGTTTTTATGTGAAGCAATATGGATAGTGAAGCAGGTCCATAATGAAAATATAAATAAATCATAGCTTGTGATGAAATTATGAGACAGAGTGTTAACATGGTACTTGAAGTATTCAAACAATCATATCAAATTATTCACAAACATCAACACAAAATTGGTAAAAGAATTTAAGAAATTGAAGTTTGAATCGTAGTATATCACAGAGTTAAAGGAAATCAAACAAAGGCCTACTGAGTCTGTTTTAGAATCTGACTAGAGATTCAAAGTATTATTGGATCAGGTGAGCATTGAGAAGGATCCACAACAACATAAGGAATTTTTCAGAGTTGCATCAAATTTCCTTTGATGCAACAGAAGATAGAAACTCAAGCTGGAGCTCTAGAACTGATGATGAAATTAGAAGCTTCACCTATAAGAGATACCAATGCATGTATGTAGCAGATTCAAATTCAGCTTGATTATTTGACTCCAGAGTTACAAGATATTAATAAAAGGAAGTTGGAAAAGAATTGTGGTGTACAAAGTGAAAATCAAAAGGCCACTCTAATGAACAATGACACCTCTTCAAAAATTACATGGGTAGTGGAGCACCAAATATTTTGGATGTTGAAACCAACCTATGGTTCAATAAATGTAAAACTTGAGGTGAACAAAGATCAAAACATTATTATTTGTTGCAAAAATATGTGCAGAATTCCAGGAAATTATATTGCAAGTTCTGTAAATCAGTAGGGAATGATGAAAACCATTGTCAAGCTTATGAACTAATGATGGAGCACAGTGATGACACTTATATAATGCAAGAAAAAGAACATGTACAAGGGGATAATGGTGAGTGCAGTGGTTGAGGAGGTTATCAAGGAAGAGGATGAGGTGACGAAGCTGGTTGAGGACATGGAAAAATTATTTGCTATAACTTTGGCCAGCCAGGACGCTTTGCGAGAGATTGTTAAAATCCCATTACGACATAGAAGTATTGTAAAGCCTTTGATCATGTAATTGAAGAATATCTGGTACTTATTGAAAAAATGCAAGAAAAGAGAAACCAACATCCGACACAAATTATCCATATGATGGATTCTGAAAGAAGAACCAATGATCCTTGAATCAATATTGTTACTAGAATTGGAGTTGTGACCAATGATAACAAAGTAAAGGAAAAGAAGGAATCTGAGACCACATGGGTTAGAAAGATTGTTGAAAATTCTATTATGTCTAATATTCAGAAAGAAAAAGAGGTGTTTATGGTAGAAAAGTGAAGCTTTATGGATGATGGATCTTTGACATCTAGTGCACAGTCTAAACGAAAAGTAACTGTGACATAGCATCAACTTCGATGCAGAAACAAGCTCTAACACAAGATTACGAGGCAATGAACCAAGAAGGTATTTTAAATTCTTTCCTACAAACTTGTATGAATTATTAAGATATCAAAAGGTTGTAGAAGGAATTTAGGAATTAATAGATTCATCTAAATCTAAAGAAATACTATGAAGTGAGTTACGCGCAATTAACAATTTTCATCAACATAAGAGAACAAGAAGAGAAATGAGGCTTAGTGCATAGATAGGAGACTATGAGATGGATCAAGTTATTTTAGATGAAGGATCTGAAGCTAATGTTGTGACTAATAAAAAATGGGAGTTAATAGGTAAGTCGAAGTTATAGTGGTCACCTATTCAGTTGAGCATGTCAAATTAGCAAAAGATCTTCCCCTTAGGAAGATTGTTAGGTGTGATAGTATACATTGGAGTTTGCACTACTACTGAATTCAAAGTAATAGAAATTATAGATGACAGTAACCCCTATCCTGCACTACTTGGACTTGATTGGCCATTTGATAACATTATTATAGTTAACCTAAAGAATAGACAAATGATATTCAAAGGGAATAATATGAGGGTAATTATTCCCTTGGATCCATCAGAGAGAGCAAGGTATACAGAGCCAGTTAGAGAAGAGTAATGTGCAACTGATATAGATAATATCTATCAATTGATAGAAAAGGAACAAGATTTTGTTAACCCTACTGTAGAAGGCAAGCTAACTTGGGAACATGATAGTTCTTGTGCATTAGACTTAGAAGAAGAATTGGAGAATTGGTAGAACATGCTACATGAAGTATCTACAAGGTGTTGTGCAAGAGATACAAAATTAGTTCATTGCATGACATCTAAGGTATGTAACCTACTTTCTTATGAAGGATTGGGTGATGTGAATGTTTTTATTGATGATTATGAGGAACAGGTTCTAGAAATTCAAATATTGTTAGCTTTGGATATGGCCCTAAAAACTACTCCTACTATATGGTGGGGTACACATAAGAAGAATATAGGAGGTTGGCAGGAATGTCGAAGATTGATTTGCATAAGATTTGGTTACATAAACATAGAGATGGAGTTGAAATATGATGGTGAAAATAGGCCCAAGGAGCATATCTGATTATGTACTAAAACATGGAAGGAAATTCCACAACAATAATGGGTACATGGGGTTCATTCATACATTGGAGATAATCCCTCAGAACTGGTACCTAGAAATAGAGCTTCAACATGGTACTGCAAGCTAGGCAGATATGGTTGATGATTTTATATTGACATTTAGCTTTGAAGATGATTGTCCATATATAGATTCAACCCTTCAGATAGTTAAGAAGAATATATTTGAGAATTTAGCTCCAAGGACATGGCAACAACCTGATTGGGTTGAGCAGATAGAACATGCACTAGAATGCTATAACCTTATTGTAGAAGAAGTAGAAGATCCTCACAACATTGACATAGTAGAACCAAAAAACACTGTTAAGTAAATGGACCTGAGCCAGAGATACAAGATATAACAAAACTAGCAAAGACAAAGAAGGTGAATATAGGATCAAAAGAGGAACCGAAGTTTGCAACTATATGAGATTATTGGGATGAAGAGACAATCAACAAGGTTACATAACTGCTGCATGAATATTAGGAGCCATTTCCCACTAAATTTTCATAAATGAAGGATATAGTAGGACATTTAGGAGTTATGTAGATCCCCTTTAAGCCTGATGTGAGGCCAATAAAAAAAATACCTTATAGATTGAATCCAAAGTATAATGAGAAAGCAAAAGATGAGTTGGACAAGATGATAGAAGCAGGATTTATTGAACCTGTGGAAGAATTAGAATGGGTAAGTCCTATGGTGGTACAAGAAAAAAAAACTCAAGGAGAAATAAAGATCTGTGTTGATTTGAGGAAGTTGAATGATGCATGCTTACATGATCCTTTCCCTACCCTATTCACAGATGAAGTGCTAGACAACATAAGAGGGCAGGTATTTTATTCATTTACAGATGGATTTTCAAGATATCATCAGATTAGAATTGCACCTGAAGATCGACATAAGACCACCTTTGCTACAAAATGGGGTTCATATCAATACATAGTGATGCCTTTTGGATGAAGAATTCCCCTGCTATATTTTCAAGAGTGGTGATCATAGCTTTCAAAGAATATATCTAAAAATTTCTAGAAGTATATTTTGATGATTGGACAATATTTGAGCTATTAAGCAAACAAACTGGAAGTTTAAGGCTTATGCTTGATACATGTAGACAATACCATATCTCCTTGAACTTGACGAAGTGCATATTTTGTGTACCTTTTGGTATATTGTTGGGGTAGATTGTTTGCAAGAAAGGATTAATGGTAGACTCTGCAAAAATTGCTATCATTGTGAACTTATCTCCATCGAAGACAGTAAGAAAACATCACACTACATTGGGACATACATGATATTACATGAATTTTGCCAAAGGATATGCTCAAATCATTGCACCTATGGAAACATTGTTGAAGAAGGATGTCACTTATCAATGGGATGAAGAATGTCAAAAGAGCCTCAACATATTGAAAGAAAATGCGGTAGTTGATCCTATACTACTATTCGCTAATCGGAATAAAGAATTTCATGTCCATGTGTATGCATCTTGTATAGCTTTGGGAGTGGTACTAACAGAACCTGGTGAAGGAAAAGTTGATCATCCTATTGTTCTTGCAAGTAGGAAACTATCTAAAAGATCTAAGAATTACACAACTACAGAAAGGGAGTGATTGGCAATGGTATATGCCTTGCGGAAGTTTAGACATTATTTATTGGGGTCACATTTCAAGATGTTTACAAATCATTTTGCATTAAAGTATTTTGTCGATAAACCTATTTTAGGAGGGAAAATTTGTAGATGGTTATTGTTGTTCCAAGAATATGAATTTGAAATTATTATTAAACTAGGAAGAGTGAATACAGGACTTGACCATTTGTCAAGATTAGAAACAGGTGAAGAACCAACCAGTATAGAATATAATCTCTTTGATGCATAGTTATTTAAAATCAGAGTAGAAGATGACCACTTTATAGACATTATTCAGCTTTTGAACACAGGAATAGCTCCCTCAGAATATACTATGAAACAGAATAAAAAATTAGTGGTGAAGGCAACTGTATTTCATTGATAGCAGGACACTTTATATAAGATGGGACGAGATGAGATAATGTTTAGATATGTTTTGGACATGAAAGGAAAATCATTCTAAAATATGTTCATGAGGGCGCAACTAGTGGACATTATGCAAGAAAAGCTACTACGTAGAAGATTTTGAGGGTGGGATTTTCTTGGCCTACACTACATAGAGATGCAAAGGAGTATTGTAGAGCTTGTGATGTGTGCCAAAGAATAGGAAAACCTTCAAGAAGAGATGATATGGAACTAGTACCATAGGTTACATTGTAGGCTTTTGATAAATGGGTTATTTATTTTGTTGAACCTATGAATCACCTAGAAAGAGGACTGGTGCAAGGTACATAATTACTACAACTGATTATTTGAAAAGATGGGCTAAAGCACAAAAAGTAAAGGACTGTAATGTAGAGATAATTGTGAAGTTTAATTTTGAATATAGACTGTCTAGATTCGGGTGTCCAAAGATCTTGATGAGTGACCAAGGTGCACATTTCCTGAATAAGACTATTGAAGCATTGACAGAGGAATTTCCAATTTATCACCAAAAGATTACTCCTTATCACCCTTAGCCCAATTGAACTATGGAAGCATTCAATAAGATTTTGGAGAATTCACTGACTAAGGTACGCAATGTAAACAGAGATGACTAGGACCTTAGGGTTCCAATAGTATTATGGGATTATAGAACTACATGCAAGAAGTTGACAGGTTAGACACCCTTTAGGTTGGTTGATGGGTAAGAAGTTGTTATTCCCATAGATACATTATTTCTAGCCTAAGGATTTTATCTTTTACAAATATGGGAGACCCTGACATAATGGAAGAAAGAATGTTGCAGTTGATTTCTTTGGAAGAAGACATATTTATAGCAGGATTCCATCAACAAGTACAGAAATCAAGAGAAAAGGCTTGGCATGATAGGCATATTAAGCAAAAGAAATTACAGGTAGGAGGCCTTGTTCTCCTATATCACAGTAACTTCATGAAGTTCCTAGGAAAATTCAAAATACATTTTTTAGGCCCATATGTTACCAATTATATTATTGATGGAGACGCAGTTCAGTTAGTGAAGTTAAATGGAGAATTTATTTAGGAAAAAGTAAATGGCACTAGGTTGAAGCTGTACAGAAACAACCTTACCCCTACAACTTTTCTTTGAGGAAGAAAGGAGAAAATTCTTAGTGCCACTTGCAATTGAAAGTGGGCACTAGACTATAAACTATGCTGCAGAGAGCTTCAACTTAGGAAGTTACTTCACTACAGTCTGGAGTATGTCAAAGTTCATAGGAGTTGCGACATAAGAAAATATGTGCGTTATAGTGTGGAATATGTTGAAGTTCACTGGAAAACATAAATATGACCATTAAAAGGGAAAAATACATAGAAAGTTTCATTTATGAGGACAAATTGGCAAAATCTAAGGATAGATATGTAATTAATGAGAAAATCTGAATGCAATCTAGAGAAAATCAAATCTAATGATGGGGTTTGAATTTTAAAATTGTTATATATAAGACACCTTCCGCCTAGATTAAGAACTTTGTTGAATTGAGAGCTTGAGTGTTGATAGTACGAAGAAGTGCAACAATTTTCATTGTGTATGTCATCTGAGCATTCTTGGGAAGAAATTGTGTGAAAGTTTCATGAGAAGGGATTATTTGGAATCATGGAAGCCTCTAGTACGCCAGCATCATCAACTGAAATGCTCGTAGTAGCATCAATTGTAGCAACATCAACACAAAAACAACGGAGATCGCGAAGGAAGAAACCGACAAAGGAAGAGAGAACTAAGAATAAACAAGATAGGAAACCCGTTAAACCTCAACAACAACTAGAAAAAGTAAAAGACAATGAAGACGAAGTTGAGGATATACAGGTGGAGGAAGGCGATGCAGTATTTTTATCACCCCTAACACCAAACATCCCTCCAAGGAAACCAAATGCTAAACCTATAAAAGAATCAAATGATTCAAAGAATGGCACATTTACACCCTTGTTGCCAGAATCAATAACCTTCAATGGATAACTTTTAGTGAAAATTACACACCTCAAGTTCACAGATTGTGACTTTAATGACAGGAAGAAGTACTATTAATTCACACCAAAATGTTATTTGACGAAAGTACTTTACCTAGACAGCAGAGTGATGAGGCTATAACCACAATAATGAGAAAATGGGTTGGTGCAATCAAGATTGCTAAATATGTTGAAGGTGTTGCACTTCGGTAGAAGTGCGTGGATCACAATGCATGTGAGGCAGTTGCTGGCGCTGGTGCACGAAGGAAATTTATGGATGAGAAATAAGATCCTCATAGACCCAATTTTGATATGGAGGATCACAATATTGTCACACCAAGGACGAAACCCCGTGGAGGATTTCATTGGAAAGGATCAGGACTACACTATATAGGAAAGTATGAAGAAAAATTAGGGGTTGGTCAGAGGAAAGAGAAGTCACGATATAAATTCGATCAACAACCAAACAGTTCGCTTCACGACACACAACTTGGTTGGGAATATTATGAGGAAATGACACACAAATGAAGTTCCTGCACCAGTGGCGTCATTAGTCGTGCAGTGTAATAATGGGGTTCAGGATAACTAGGCCGAATACCTATTCAAGGAGTTCCTGAACGACAACCGCAAGGTCCAGGAGAAAGATACAACTTTCCATTACACGGTGTATATTTTAATTGTTGCTACGTTGGCATGGAGAGAACTAGAGGAGTCACACTTCCCTCAGGTGCCTACAGATACTTGTGATGTCGTGAGGTATGCTTTATTGTGGTTTACCATTGAAGAGTTGTGGGCATAAGAAAACAAAACACTTTTTGTATTGTACCACATGGATTTACATATGCTAGTGAACCATCGTCCCTCACTCTTGCCGAGCTTATATGAGAAGTATAGCTCTGTGACGAACTTCAAAGCAGACTTTCACAAAGTGTACATAGAGGAGTGTAGGTATACAAAGAATAAATTGCATGACTTTCCATATACGGTTACTAAATACGATATTGCGGCACAGATATAGAAATGGATCGTACAATGGATGACTCCTTTGGAGGGAGTAGGAGACAATGCTACAAAAGAAGAGGTGGACACTTCACAACATGGAGAAGCTAGTGAAAAATATAAGGAGTAAGATGGACATGAGTCAGAGGAGGAAGAGCAGTATGATGAGCGTCAACAGGATCCTTCTGAGGGAGATGAGCAGACCAAGGAGATAGAAAAGGGAGAAATAGAAAAAACTGGCACAGAGAAGAGGAAGGCAGAGGGCGAAGCTACCTAAATGAAAAAGAAGAAGCAGAAGGATGATAAGATGAAGGATATCATGGTCCTTACTGAAGGGGACTTAGATCAAAGCAGGGACCAGATAAAGGAAGAAACAACAAAATCCTAGAACAGAGTAGAAGATTGTTATGGCACACTTCTGACCAGTATCGCAGACCAGATCAGAGAATTGAAGATATTGGCATAGACCGCTAGACAACCAGCACATATAGAGCAAAGGGCTAGAGTAGAATGCCAATAGAGCCTACACTTGTAGCGAGGTTGGAATAGATACCTGTAGGAATCTTACAATTTGAATATGTCGAACTGTAATGACAGGCTAAAGAATGGAAGCATGTTAACATGAACATTGTAGCAGTGCCATTGCCAAAATTACATAAACTGCACTTAGATATTATAGAGGAACTAAAGTTGAGGGAACAACATACATCACAGCTGAATATACGACTAGAAAAGAGCGTGTTGCGCTTTGACAGAAGCTCAAGTAGGTGATGCAAGAAAATGATCAAATGGCAGAGGAATACTAGAAGATCAAGGAGGTGGTTGAAGCCACATGTAAAGAGATTCTGGACGTTGATGTCCGAGAGTAAGAGCTAGTAGAAGACATGGTCATGAAGCTCGACCTTGTAGTGTGTTAACACCCAGGTTGTTCCCTATGACTCCCAAGGGAATACGGCCGGGGTAACCACTAACCAATCTTTGGACTACAGCTTCTAGCCCAGCTGTAATCAGAGAGGGCTCTCTCTATAAGGTTTGTCACTGTTTTTATGTAGTTTTGGGCTAGTTATGAAGTAAAGGTTTGTTTGTTTTTGTTTGGTTGGGAGGATGTTTTCTGATAATTTTGAAATGTTCTCTACAGGTAAATTAATCCATTGGGCAATGGGGTCTGTGGCTGTTGTTTCCCTGAGATCCTGGTTTAGTGCAGCTGGAATTACAGGGCCTTTATATATTTCATAAAACAAACTGTAAATTATGAGGGTGAAGTGTGAATCAACCAGTGAAGAGCAGTTAAGAATTCTTCACTGAGCTGGGATGTGAGAAAGGAACCTATTACTCAGGAGCAATACCTGAATTCCTGAAACAATAGATCACTGTGCTGATATAGTGTGAAAGGTAGCAATTAAGAATTACACTTTCATTACCATAACTGAAGAAAACATTTATAATAGCTTAGATTGAGTTCAGGGTAATCTGTGATTAAATCCTGAGACTATTCTTTTTCCTTGCTATTAGATATTTAAAACCTGAAAACATGAATGATATATGAAAGATAACAAACATATAACAGAGAGTAACAAGAAAACTTATTGAGCCATGAAATACGCAGGAATCTTGCAACATTCAGCCATACACCAGCAAGACATCAAGAGACACAGAGCTTTGGAAATCCCATCATCCTTTGTATTAATTCTCTGAAGATTTACAATAGAAGAGGAACAGAATAGATATCAAGAGATTTCTTACATCCGATCTCCAACCCCTGCTAACAAATGCGAGGGGGAATATATAGAAGTCTATTACAAAATATCTCAGGCATTGAGTCATTTGAGAGGGAAAATATCTCCACCAACTTGTTCAGAGATTGCAGATGAAAAGTTATTGCAATATTTAATGAACTATAAAGGCTCTTAACTCCTTGTCAGAACAATCTTGACCTTAGGGGCTCACGGAGTCGGTTGAGCACTTTGATATAACTGCTGAATGACGTGTCTGTGCAGCTGTAACTTCCTGTGTCTTCTCGGCCCTGTCACCTGTGACTGCTGATGCTGCTGTGGTGGCCGAATACCTGTGCTGAGTTGGCTCAGCCTCTTCTTGCATACCTGCTGATGTGTCTTTGTCCTGCTGTGTATGAGTTTCAAAAATATTTTCAAAGGCAAAAAATCACAATTACTGACTTTGGTTTAACAGTAATCGTATCAACTCTTCCCATACATCTGATGAAGGCAACTGATGTTTCAAAATTGACCCCATGGTCTCATCAGCCTCTGTATATTTATAAAAATGAGGGGGCTCATCAAATAAATGTGTAATTTCACTCCTAATAAAAAATAAATTTTCTACTCTATTAAAGAGGATCTGCCCTGTTACTGGTCCTGCTTCTGTTGATGCACTGGCTGCCTCTGAAATCTGAGTTGCTGCAAAATTGTTTACTCTCTTAGCATATTTCTCATGTGAGAGTAAATTCCCTGATGGATCCAATGGGCTAGGAAGCCCCCTGTCCTGTAATGCCCTAAACCTGTTCTGGAATTTATTAATATCTGCTTGTATGTCCTGGGTTCTACTTTCCAGGGTCTGAATCAGGTTTCTTAATGTCAGGACTCTTCTGATTAGTGAGATGGTCTTTGTCCTGTTTCCAATTCCCATTTTTATCAGCTGGGAGCTTGTCCTGTAGTTTAGCACGTCTATCATCCTAGTGGAAATCTCAAGCATACTGCCTAGAGATGCCCTTGCCCTTTGTATCTCTTTGCGTGCTCTTCCAATGAGTGCTATTTGCTCATGTATGGCCTCAATATACTCCCACTGGTCTGTTATAGACTGGCCAATATTGCCCCAGATGACCCTCTTAAGCTCTGATGTAACTTTATCTATTGTGAGCTCTTTTTCTAGCTCAGCAATCCTCTTCTTGACGGCTTTTACCTCCCTCTCTCTTTCAGCCACATTTTGTTTTGACTTGTCATATTTTTCATTTATTTTTGCCAAATTGTCCTAGGCTTGGCTTAGCTCAGACATCTGGGACTCCAAGACCTGAATTTCTTTCCTCAGCTTCTGCATGTCCAGGCTTTCAGCCTGCTCTGTTGTTGGTGCTGAGGTAGTTGGTGCTAAGGTGTCTGGGGCTGAGGTAGTTGGTGCTTCTTGCTGCACTTGTTGGCTGGGAGGGGCAGTGTCTTGAGGGGTTTCCTCAAGGTTTATTGTTTCTGGAGGTGGCTGTGAGGTTTGCCCTGCCTCCTTCTACTGCAATGTTGCTTCTAATGTGGCCTCTGACTCCTGTAGCTTTTCTTGAGTTTGGATGAGCTCGTTGTATAATGTCATTAGTAGGGAATCTGCATCCTTTTCTTGCCTCTTCTGGGCAACCTCTTCTGTTTGTGGGTGAAGAGTTGGTGGGATTTTTAATTTCTTTTTCATTGCTGCCATATCAGCATCCCTTAGCCTGAGGACTTCTTTCACTGCTTTAACGTCTTTGGGATCATGCCCAAACTCTACTATGATTTCTTCCAGTGCTCTGATCCTGTTATCCTTAGCTTGAGAGGAAGCCCTTTCCAACTCAAGCTGTGCAGCAGTATTGTTCAGGCTATTTTGCAACTTGTAGTTAACCAGGGTCTTGTCAGCCAAGGTGGCATAGACCATCTCACCCGTCTGTTTATGGAGCTCAATCTGATCCATTGGGTGGATGTCTTTTGATAGGACCTCCAGATTGGTCCTGATGTAGTCTGCAGCTGATTGTGGTTGCTACACTGTTGGTGTGAAGTGGCTCATGACCATTTTCCCCTCCTGTGCATCAAATGCAGACATGAGCCTTTGTTGGTTTGTAGGAGCCATGTTCAGCAGGTGATTGTAGAGTTGAATCTTTATTGGTTCACTCCTTCTCTTGATATCCTTGAACTGCTACTTAATGCTTGTTTCTCCTCCCTTCCTTTGTCCTAAGGAGCTTACTTCTCCTAATGCTGCCCTGTCTTGCTCCTGTTGGAGGGAGCTGGCTGAGGCTTCCATGCTTGGCATTTCTTCATTAGAGAAGGGATTCAGTCTTTGCCTCTTCTCTGGTGATGTAGTAAGGGGAGTTTCACTTTCTCTTTTTCTGTTTACGTCCTCCCTTTGAGGGGTTTGGAGGACGGAGGAGTCAACCCTTGAATCTTGCCTTGGAGGTGCCATCGGTGTGGTCTGCTGCTGGGTGGCCATTGGGGCCTCTGCTGATTTCTCCCCCTGCACCTGTTGGTTCTTGTGTTGTTTTTCCTGTTGGGGTGGCTCCACTTGACCCTGTTGTGCTTGTGGCCCTTCCATATCTTTCTCCTTGCCCTTGCTCTGAGCCTGGCCTGTGGTTTGTTTTGCCTCTTGAGGTGTTGTAGATGATGAGGCCACTGCTCCTGTTTGAGGCTTTGGCAGAGTCAGTACCTGTGAAGGAGATTCCAAGTTAGCCATTTTCAATAAATGCCTTCTGGCCCTTTCAACTAATTCTTCCTGAGTAATTGGCTCTTCTAGTGTGTTCCTTCTCCATTTTGGTTGATTGGTATGTCTTTCAATATAGGGCATGCTCACATGTTCATAGCTGGAGAGCTTGTATTTCTGCCTTCTTAAAGATATGGACATGTTAGGGTCATAAGGCTTCCAAAGGAAGCTTTGCTTTAGGCCAAGGCCTTCTAGCTTCTTGTCAGCTTCTTTCCAGCCTTCCCTTTTGTTTAAGACAAAGTGGCCTAATTGATTTCTTACTTTTAGTTGTGCCTTCTTGCCCTTGCCTGCAAAGTGCACCATATCGGCATTGCCGAATTGCCTAAAGTATTCTAAGGCAAACAGTATCATAGGCACATACTTGGGCAATCTGTATGGGCGCAACTCACACCCATATATTCTGATTACAGTATAGTGTTGGTAGAAGTACCAATCCCCTATGCTGTATGCCGTGGATAGCTGCAGAATCCTTTGCATCTCATCAGTCAACCTTGGAGGGGGTGAGGTTAAGAATAAAGACATGGCTGGATGGTTGAAGAGGTCTATGAACTCAGAGTATGTATATGGAGAGTATGTGCTGAGGTGAAACACTGAGGTCCAGTACACCACTGACCTTGGATTGCCTGCTGCATTAGTTCTCTTGATCTCAAAGGAGAACTTCTCATGTTGGTAGTACAGGATGAGGTGGTAAATGTAGGAGGTGTATCTGAACACCTTCTCTCTGGACAAATTCAAAAAATGCTCATGCATCTTATCTGAAATGTATGTAGCATAGTCATAATAGATAGGAGTCTTGCCAGGGGAAAACATTGTCATCATTACTAGTACAGTTTCCTCAATAAATTCTAGTGACTTGTACCCCAAAACTGAGCTAATCATGTATGCAAGGCCTACACCCAGTTGATTGAGGTAGCCATCAAAAATGGGAGGGTGCAGCACTGTGTCAGAGTTTGTAATGAACAATTGATTTAGCTTCAGGATCTGTGCATTTGTTAATATCTTGGCTCCCTGATTGATCAAGTCCATTAGGGAAAAGGGGACCAATTTCTTCTGGGTCTTGAACTGCAACATTTCTCTGATGGCCTCAGGGGTCATGTAGAATACTGCTGCACCTGTGGGGTCAAGCACAGCCCTCTGCATGGGGTCATAGCAGACAGCACATAGGTGAATCAGGTCAGGGAACTGGTTGACCTGAGGGAGTTTGAAAATTGGGAGGGAGGACTACCAAATGCCTAGAATGTCGGTCCCATCCTTATGTCTGGCTTTGAGCTCATTTAATAGATGAATGTGGAACTTGCATTTTGATGAGGAGTCTTCTATGATTTGGTAGTCTAGGTCTGCCAACTCCTGCCACTCTAGCTCTCTCTGGGGGGCATTTAGGGGAGAAAAATTGAGGGCTGCTGGTGCCGTTGGAGTCTCCATGTTTGTTTGGAGACTGCTTGATAAATAAGAAAAGCACTGCCTGTGAAAGGAAAATTTGAGGAATGCAGGGTAGCAGGGTAACTTCACAGCAATTGGAATACTGTTTGGCTCCTTGAGAAGGCAAGTTACAGTGTTTAGTAGACCTTTCTTGGTAATTGAAAGCAGGTTATGGATTCCGGTTCATGACTGCGCGAACGAAGAAGGGTTTTTCGCTGAAAATGGCCGTCTGAATGGCTCGGCTGGTGAAATTAGACCGTTAATTTTCCTAAAGGGAGCTGGGTTTAAGTAGCTTGTGCTGATTTTCAAGCGTTTTCTGTGCTTAAGGTGTTCTTATCAATTACTGAGAAAAACCAGGTTTCAAAGAGGTTTTTACGGACAAATACCTGGCAGATGGATTTCTTGGGTCGGAACAGCAGTTGGGTACGCGCGTTGAAGCTCTGTGGTTAGTTTTGAACCGGTTGGCAAATTCTTCGTCGTAAAGCGCATGCAGAGAGTGCAGAAGTGTTTTTGTTAAAAAGTGCAAAAAACACGTAATTTTGGCAAAATATGGCTTTTTTGGCTTATTGGCGCGCTTTTTTTAAATGATGTCAGCATGACGTCAGCAAGTGGGTCTGGGTTGGATGACGTTAGCAGGACGTCATCAGGTGATGTGGCGGCCTAAGACCGGTCCATGGGGGCGGTGAGGTTGTGGCCAGGTGGACGAATGGAGGACAGGGCTCGCGGTCGTGGTGTTGTCATAAGCGACAAAAGGATGCTGACATAGGCGGACAGATGGCATCATATCGAGCCCCCTCCTATACAGCAAGGAATCTGTCAGAGGGGGCTCCAATGGACTTTGGGAGCGACGCGTGGATCCGCGTGACATCATCGTCTGACAGATATCGGACGATATCTGTCGGACGTCGGGGCCCCTCCGAAACGAGCATCAACCATTGGATTTACAGAGCCAGATCTGACGGCAATCGGGATGGGGACCTGCACGGAAGATACGGTCAACGGGCGGGGTTTAAATAATAATATTCAGTGGTAATTGCGCCTGGTGGGACCCTTTGGGTTTTTAACGAATTCCAATGGTTTTCAATGTATTCCTTCGTTAGATCAAATGTGGCCGAAAACTTTGGAAAAGGGGCGAATAACAATGGTTTTTAACGAAATTTATGCAAAATCGTGGATTATTTCAAAACTTAGGCAAAGAGGGTTTTTATGAAGTTTTTGCATAAATGCGCAAATTAGCCCCATACTTAGGATAAAGCGGGCTAAGTGGGTTTTATCACATTTTTTTTCTTTTTAAGTAGGTAAAAAGGTGCAAAAGGGGTTTTTCAAGGGTTTTTTGGGCAAAAATGGAGAGTTGGCTAGGCAGATGAGTTCTGATGGAGATAAGAGGTTGGGCTTGGGTTTTTGAGCTTAACCAGATGTTAATCCAATTCCCTAATAGTGAACCATATGGCTATAATGCCAAGGAGGGGGTATTTATACAATGCTTGGGGTTTATACACCATGGTGTTTATAATAGTAGGGAGAGGGTGACATAGGGAGTTAAATAATACAAGTTAGAGGTTAATATGGAGGGAGATGGTGAATGAAGAGTGGTATTACTAAGTTTTCTTGGAAACAACTTAGTTTAAAGAGTAGATCAAAATGAAAAGATTTTTGCTCAAGAAATGTGGCTTTTGAAGGCAATAAGGACCAACATAACCTTGAATCTCTCTTATGAACACATCTTGTGAAGGGATTGTTAGTAATGAGTGGTAAACAAAGGGAAAAAGGGAAGTTAGACATGTTCCACTGTGTTGTTTTCCTTGTACTTGGTTAGCAAAGTTCAACTTAGAAGGAACACCACTTCTGCAACCCCAACTGCCTACCCAACTAATTTGCCTAGCATTTTTTGTCTCTTCTTGGAGGGTGCACTTGGACTTGCAAACCTTTTATGTGCCTTTTCTTTTCCCTTGGCTTTTTTGCTTTGATTTCCTATCTAGCACTACCCTTATTTCTTCCAAGGCCCCAGATTAAGCAGTTGGGAACCTTAGTTTCTCTGCCTAACTACTGATCTGCCAAGATTAAATAGTTTGGACAGATTTCTTGCTCTATTCTACAACAAAAATTGAAAACATGGCATGATCTAGATTAGACTGTTGGATCATCCATAAAAAATTTAATAGGTATGAAGGCATGTACACACCTTGTCTTTCCTAGAAATTATGGGATCTTTGTAGCAGCAAAGCAGAGCATATTTGGCACTTGAATTTGCCAATCATGAAATATGAAACCTATTGGTATAGGTATCCAACATAGTGGAGGAGTATAAGGAAAAAAAATTCGTAGCGCAATTTGAGTATGAAATGCAGATTAGTAGATGCAAATAAAGCTACGACTAACTACTCCATTGGAAGTGAGAGATCAGAGGGAGACTGACCTAAATACTATAATGGGCAGCATCTCCGTAACAATGGAAGACTGTGGGAAATTGTTAGACGAAATTTTACAAATTTGGACTTCGCTGCAAGAATATCCAAATGTAAAGAAACTGTAGGAAGAAATGTAGTAGAAGCAACAAAAATTAGAGTATATTTGGGCATCTGTGAAGATCTTACCCATCTCATAGAGGGTCGTAAAGATCAATGAAAGTAAGGCCCTCGAGAAGAAAATTGAGGAATTAAAGAAGGAGGAGTAGATTTTGGTAGAGAGGACTCAACCTTGGTAGGACGAGGCCCTCCAATGATCATAGGAAGTGGATGAGAAGCTTCAGGAGCTTTGACAAAGGGAAATTGTGTTGGTGCAGAAGGATGCAAAACATGTGCTAGAGGCATTGTTGGAGGAAGAACACAGTGAGGAAAATTAGGTGACAAAAACATTGTAAAATTTCAACCAGGCCTACAACATCATCGCAGCAAAAGTCATAAGTAAAGCAACTAAGTGACTCAGGATGAGTCACATGTGAGTGTTGGAGGCCTATTGGGCACAACCCAACTTGGCCCAGCTTTTGATGAAGACTCCGCATTTTGGGGACTGGAGTGCAAACTAAAGGGTAAATTGGAGTGCGCAGTGGAGCAATGGAGTGTCAAAGTGAACTGTATAATAGATATAATGTGCGGTATATGGGCATAGGGGTGGGTATAGTATATATAGTGGTGAATAATAAAGAAGGCTATAGCCTAAGGCGCCTTGAAGAATGACATCATGTATTGAATGGTTGTATATTTTTCAGTTGTGTTCTAGGCAAGAAGGTGAGGATCTGCAGCTGAGTACGGATAGGCCTAAGTTTGCAGTTGAGTGTGCGAACTTCCTGCAACTAAGTGTGCATACCAAGAAATGTTTGTTGTACAAATTCTCTATTATAAGCAATAGTTCTTGTGGACATAGTCCCACATTGGAATGAACCACAGTAAAAATTGTCTCTTCATTTTTTCATTTACTTATTATCTATTGTAGCATAGCAGTTTATTACAGTTTCACTTTATTTCAGTACAGTGAAGTTTTATGGATGTATATGATATGTTTTTTGTGATGAATGTAATTTAGTGAAGTAATTTATGAATGTGAAGTAATTTATGAAGGTTAAAGTATAAGAAAACACAAAAATACCACACCTTCGCATCCCTCAAGACTGTAGAAACCTGGTTTTGCATCCTCCCATAGTCACTTCAGGTGAGACAACAATTTGCTTGTAGGTTGTTGCCGAAATGGCTAGTGATTGAGGATTTTTTTAGTGTGCAATAAAAGAATCGAACTTGGGTCAACCCAACCTAAGCTAACACTATTATATGTTGCTTGATTAAATTCTTGTATGTTAGGTTGCATTCTTGTATGCTTGCTTACATGTATCAGTCTTGTAGGTTGGTTACAAGAATTGATCACTTATGCTCGACGACATGTGTTCATGCGTATGTGTAGTTGATTAAGAATTGCTTATGCATGTTTATGGTTGCATATGGAAATGTATACAATGGAATAATGGTTGTTTTAATGCATGAGGTCATGCTTTGTGAAGTTGATATGATCATGCATTAATGACTGGACTCTAGCTAGAATGAGGTGTATATGCTTTGGTATTCATGTGTTATATGTCTATATGCATTTGTTATGCATGTATGGTCTTGGTTATAGTTATGCATGAATAGTATGTCAAACATGGCTTGTGAATTCATGGTATGAAATTTAGGTCATCAGGGTGATATTGGTATGTTATGATGCTAATGTGTTCGCTGAGATAGAGTAGGAGATGTAGATCATCATAATGAGGTTGCAACATTGGACTTTGGGGTAAGAGAAGATCGTCATACATGTATTGTATGTTTTGCATGCAGGTATGTGAGTTAAGGATTTTTATATGCATTAGGTTTATGTACATGTATTTTAATTTTCTGTTTATATTCATGATAGATGTTAGTTGATTAGTGTTGTTATATGGGTTAGCGCTCAAATCTGCCTTAGGCTGAAATAAGGCAAGACTCAAGGCCACATCAAACCACGGTCAGCCTCGTAGCTAGCCCTACGAGGACAGGAGAGGGCTCTCTCCGGGTCGAAACTCGGCAAAAGGTAATTGAAAAGGCTCGAGATGAACGAATTGATGACTAATTTTAGGCTAGGTATTAAGTACAAAGAGTTTAGGATTGATTTTTTATGATTTTGTTGAAATCAAGGAGGGAAAGGCAATTTTGGGGTGTAGGGGATGAGGCCACAGTTTTTGCAGAGGTCCACATTGGGGCAAAAGATAGGTAAATTGTTTTGATGCCTTAAAGCAGGTGAGATGGATAGATCAGACCAGTGAGAGGCTAAGGAGAGCAAGGGGTCTCAAGGATTCTCCTTAAACTGAAGAAAACATAAGAATAATTAAAGAAATTTAAAGGCAGAGCATAGCAATTTCATGGATTCTACCTTAACACTTCATTTTCTTAATAAGAGAAGATTCAATAGAGATAATGATGCACATACACAACTTACAAGTACTGAAAGAAACACACCATCAAGACATAAAGCCACATGGATCCCAAGTAGTACTGCAAAACCCTGGTCTTTCCTTTGCCAAAAATGCTGATAAAATATGTACAATATAGTCTCCAAACTATCCCAAGAGTCCAACCTCTGCTACTGAATGAAAACTTACAAATATAGACCAAGCTATCCTCATTCCCTAACCTCTAGGGGTCGAGCTCCTCCTTTTAGGAGCTTTTTCAACCAATTCTAAACAAAGCACTAGAGTCTAGGCAGTCAAAACAACTTGCCTCTATAAGCTAGGAAACCAATTCATTCATTAAATGTTTTGCCTTTTCATGAATGAATCTTCTAGAAGAGATAAATAAGTGTCATATCAACATAAAATTACATTAATTACATCAAGGAGGATGAAAAACCCCTCCAAAAGTCAAAACTAGTCAAATGCTGCGTTTTCCTGAGTTGTAGGTGAAAAACTGGCAATTTTCCCTGATGCGTAGCGTGCCATTTCTCTACGCGTTGTGCGCCTTTGGGCCCACTTTTGGGGCACTTCTCGGCATCCACATGAGACACAAGTGGGCTTGTTGGAAAGGGCTGGATGTCTACTTTCCAACCCAGGTGGAATTTCTCAATTTGGTGCTCATTTGCCCCTCAAAAAATGCAATCTCCTAAGACTGCTTCCTGTGTGTCCAAAAAGTGGCAGAAGGTCATTTTTTGCATGTTTTTTGACCTTTTGGGGGCTCAAAAACTGATGAAATGTCTTGGCAGTGGCTAAGAAGGTGTATTTTGTCATGGAAAATCTAAAAATGTTGACCTTTTGTAAAACGGACCTCCCCATCTTCAGGGTAGCGCGCAGCGCGCTACGCGTTGAGGGAAAAAACCTGTTTTTGACCAAAAAAAAAATTCAAAATTGACCAAAATTGCTCCAAATTCTCTGAATTTTGAGCTAAGGGTGTATCATTGAGTGCCATGCTCATTCAAGGAGGCTTCAGCAAAAATTTGGAGTGGATCGGGCCTTTTCCTCCGTTTTAGTGCCTTGGCCAATCGTCCTTTAAGTATCTTCATTTTTGCTTTGCACACATGCATGTGGGCCCAATAATGATTTTTCATGTGTCGAAGAAAATATTTGTCTCTATTGGATTTCGCCAATAAATTTTCCAAGTGAGTGTTCACCCAGATGAGCATTGATTCCCGATCGATAGGTGTCAAATCACCGGGTCTCCTACGGGCCAATTCCCGGTCTTCACGAATCTTCCGCTGCTCATAAAGTTCATGCTCATCTTCCAACTGTTTGTTGCGCTGCTCTAAGTAGTTGATCACACATTTTTCCATCTGCATTTTCTTGTGCAACGACTCATTCTCGGCCCTTTGCTCTCGGATGATCTCCTTGAGCTCTAAGGTAGGAGAGCTAGCATCAACATCAATGATATCCGTGTCCTGACCTCTTCAAGGACCCTCATCAATCATGGGCCTCTTGCCCCTGTCCTGGACCTGTACCTATGCTGAAGAAGATGGCGAGACCCCTTCCACATGATGTGGAGATAATACTCGCTATGCCGATGAAGTCAACGAGACCCCTTCCACCCCAGGTGGAGATAGTACGCGTCGTGCAGCTGCAAATAAGGCTCTGGTGCCTTTCTGATATGTGACATATGCTGGAGCATCAACATGCTCGGTCTCATGAATGTCAAACTGCTGTGAAGGCCCTCCCTCATCATGGACAATCTCAGGAGGTGGGTGTGGCACCATGAAGAAGTCGCGAGAAATGAAATCCTCCCATGGAATACCCTGCTGTGCCAACTCATGCATCACTATGATCTTGATCAGTGCATAATGATAAATGCTCTTGTGTTGATGTGCTGGGCTCTTCCTTTGTACCAAGGGCACCATCCTCTCTATATTTCGAGACATGAAAAATGGAATTTTCATCATTCATACCCATGTGAAATGCATCAACAAATGGATATGGTACGAATATAGACGTGAAAATCTGCCCTCACAAGTGAAATAGCGAATAATGAGCCTCATCAAGGGTGCATACTCATCCCTTAGGAATCTGAAGGGAAAAATAGCACTTAGGTGTCTCATACATCCAGGTTTGATATATGGCTCATAATGAAATCTGTCTAACTGTTGGCGCTTGTTCCACTCCTCTCCAACATTTGGTATCCTGGTTGCTTGAGCAACAATCTCGAGTGATAGTGTGAAGTCCACTCCTGCAAGGTTCACATGACCATTGTGCAAATGTAGGACAAACAAGTGGACTAATTCTCTGTGATGTTGAATTTTTGAGATCCTCTCACAATACTCAAAACATGATAGGTACCGAAAATAGGTCACTGCAAGTGGACAAGCTTGCAAATGAGCCAAAGAGGTGGACTCCTCCCTGACATGCCGACCACCTTTACCACCCTTGTGATGCCTTATTGGCACCTCTATCTCCGGTGTTGAATCATGATCATCACTCTGTTCATAATCTGATTCGGTTTCTGACATGGTTTTGGAGGCAAAGTGATTGAAATGTAATGCTGACTTTGCACCCAATGAACTGCTGTTTGACTTTTTCAAATGCTGTCACCAAGGGGATCAATAATGGGAAACCTTGGACAACAAAATACTTTGAAACCCTAGCACAACTAAGTCTTTAAATTTCACACAGCAATGTAGGGTTTCAACTTCACATTTTCATGGCATTTTTAACATATTAATTTCTCATTCATCTTGCCAAACCAAAACTAACCATGGAGGAGAGGCCTACCTAAAGATTTCTTGAGAGAACAAAGGATTTGGTAGCTTGTTGGTGGTTTATTGGGCGAAAAACCCAATGCGTAGCGCACCTTGCCCAATGTGTAGCGCCCCTCTGGTGCATAGCGCCTGAGTAAAAATATACTGGAAAAGTCGTGCTGATGCGTAGCGCACTCTGGGTGTGTAGCACGCCTCAGCTGATGCATAGCGCGCTCCTAAAAACTGCCCAATTTGCTCAATGAATCTTGAAATCACCTTTGCAAGGATTCTCTTGGCTTGTGAGAGGCAAATGAGTTGCTAATGAAGAGTGATGTGCTTTTATAGGCTCCCTTTTGATTTTTATTTGCCCAAAACCCACTTTGTAATGTTTGAATGTTGACACTTTTTGAATTAATTGGCTCTGACTTCTGGTTTCCTTTTTTTTTGAAAAAATTGGTTGAAATGATGATTTCTTCTGAAAATTTTTGCAGAGATGGCTTCGGAGATGCTTTGGCAAAGGAGACCAAGGCTGCGCTTCAACATTTGGAGAATTTGAAATTTTAACAAAGTTTTACAAAAAATGAGATAATGACCTTTGTTTTTCAAAAACAGAGTTTTGAAAACAAGGTGAAAATTTAACTGTACAATGATGAGAATTATTGAAATTATGCTTTATGAAGGACATCCCTCTGGCCTGTTGGTCCTTTATGACCTTTCAAGACAAAAATTGACTCAACCCTAGACCTACGACCTCGAAATTTAAAACAAGATAAATGACCCTTTGAAGATTTTATTCACTCAAACAAACCTGAACTAGCAGTGCCAAACAGGAGGGGAATAAAAGACACAAACTCCTCCAGCAGAGTTATGGCATGCCTAACAGAATGCAACATGATCACACTGATGGGACACCTAATTATGAAATGCAAAGAGCTTTGATCTCTGGTGGAGGGTTACTAGACCGACTCTAACAATATGCACATGTCTTGGATAGTCAAGAATGATAGTAACCTATAGTTGTATGCATTTCTATTGTTGTTTTATACTAGATAACCTAATGATTATGTTATATTGATGGCTATGTTATAGGTAAACTTGTTGTTATATGAGATTTAGCTTGATGATTAGGGTTATTTCATTAATATCTTGACATCATATGTAACATACTAAATTTGATTGGCCTATGCAGATGGTTAGGGTTACGACATTCAGGTATGAGTGAACTTATTATGTTGCATTGTGTGGTACTAATATAGACCGATCATACATATGTGATTTCTATGCATAAATGATATTTTTTTATGAGTTAGGATGTGAACATGTTAGTTATTGATTGATATGGATAGCATGATCTTATTTATGTTGATGTGTTGAGAAGTTATATCATGCTAACTAGCTTGATTGTGTAGACAAGATAGCCTCCCCTAAGATACATTGAGGTATGAGTTTTCTTACGTTGTATATTTCATACTTGATTGTTTGATTATGTTGTCTAGTTGATTTATTTAACATGGTATGGTTGCGAGTTGGTTGAATATTTGATGAATTTCATAATATGAGTATGTGTTCAAAATATCTTGTTTCAAGATGGTTGTACTTATACATATGTGTTGAGACACTTGATATGTACTTGCATGTAAGTAGGTGACAATTATAGCATTATGTCTAATGACTATGAGTTGACTATGGATTATGACATGATCATTAGTCCTTCTAAACGTTGATTTCCAATTGATAGATATTATTGTCTTGATATTTGGAGCATGTGGTTGACATGTGTGAGAAACTGCAGGAAACATGGTTAGTATTGGTGTGACAAGGAAATAGTTGATGTGTTTATATAACTAACAGTTGGGTGATGTGTCAGTACACAGTAAGCCTCGATTGTAACAAGGTAAAAGGTAAATGGAAGGAATTGGACAAGAATTCCTTTGGCTATGTTTGGAAACCCTAATTCCAAATGAATGAGCACTTCTCATACAAGAAATCTTCTTAACCTTGATATTGTTTGACATTATGTGAATATGTGTTAGATTCATGAACATGTACTTGACAGATATATTAGCTAGTCTGTAGTTATAGGTGGATTTGTCAAGGGATTTGGAGTCCCTTAAGAGATGGCATGGATGTGTTCACTTACAAGTCCATGTGCATGTAACAACAAGATATGTTAACTGGTGTATTGCTATTTTTATTCATACAATGACAATTATGTGTTTATGGCAGTATAATGTAGGGGATTGCATGGCAAAAGAAATTGACATGAAATCTTGAATAAGGCTCTAGTTAAGATTTCCTTAAGAACCACGAGGAATGAATCACAGTGTCTATTGTTAGTTTTATTCTTTTGTTATTTTGTGATTTTACGTGTGTTTGGTGCATAGCTATGCCACTTTGTTGCAGTGTCATATTGCTTTTGGTTTTTCATGGTCTTCTTGTTGTTTTTCCATTCTTGCCTTTTATTGTTTTGAGTCTTGGGGATTGCTTAGGAAAGAGGAAGTTAATGGAGATCTGGGAGAGCTGTGTGGTACCCAACATATAATGTAAGACCTAGATGAAGCCCATTGCATGAGTAAGAGAAGCAGAAGGTATGACTATGAGAGTCGGTTGGACTGGTTGGCCCATAGTGTTAAATGGACAATGGCAATACATACATGTGAAAGGTAACAAGAAAAGGTAAAGTAAATGGATCTCAAGCGTTGGATGCCTTGGCTATGTTGGGAACACTTGTCCTCAATGTTGTGCATGAATAAAGAAAGTTCTCTTAACCTATACCTTATGTTATCTAGTAATTATGTTATGATCATGATTATGCTGATGTTTATATATGTATATAAGTATGCATGTATGTCGTTGTCTGAAAGAATGATGATTTTTTTATTCTGATGATTATATATGTATGTATGTATGTCTTTATGTCACTGTCTAACAGGGTCATCAGGGATCATCCTTGTGGAGGAATGATTGCTTACACAGGTGAATGACATGAAGGGGTTCTTGGTCTTATGAGGAATTAATTGAGAAGAGTAGTCATCACAAATATATAAGGTTAGTATCATACAATGAGGAGTTGATATTATGTGATTACATTATGTTTATGTTATGGACATGTTATACCGAGGGATACAACAGTGAAATGAAAGAAGTGTGGTTTGCGACATGTTGGGACAAGCATGGATAAGACATTCTAAGCAAGGTTGCATGGTAGAGATAGTGTGGTTTTGTATGTGTGGTACTATTGTTATGCACATGTTTTATATGTTGTACATGTTGCATCGATGTTGCGTGTACATAGCATGTGTACATATTGTTTATGCAATCTTATGTACAAGATGGTACATATAGCGTTGTGAGAATATTGCATATGTAGTGTTGGGTATAGATGGTGCTATGTACATGATGGATATGCAGTGTTGTGTACATATGGTGTTGTGCACATGTTGGATATGCATTGTTGTGTACATATGATGCTATGTACATGTTGGATATACATTTCTATGTACATATGGTGCTCTATTCATGTTGTACATATGGGGCTATGTACATATGGTGTTGTGTGCATGATTGTACAAGTGGTGTAGTGAGCATGTGGTGTTGTGTACATGTTGTACATGTGGTGTTGTGTATATGTCATGCATGTGATGTTATGTATATGTGTTGTCACATCCATGTGGTGCATGTGGTACTATGTACATGTGGTATTGTGTACACATTTTATATTGATGCAATGTACATGTGGCATTGTGTACACGTTGTGCAGGTGGTGTTGTGTACATGTGTTGTTGTACACACATTGTGTAGGTGGTTGCAATGTATAGGTGGTAGTGTGTACATGTGGTACATATGGTACTGGTATATATGTATGTATTGCATGGTGTTGTATGATGTGTATAGTTTTATGTGTGTGATGCACACTATGTGTATGTGCACATGGTTGAGGAGAAGGCACTAGGTGTTTGTCTGGTGTGCTAACCGATCCAGAGTGTGTACATAATAAAGACAAAGGTAGAAGATAAGGGTTGATGAAAGGATAAGTATGAGAATTTTATTTCAATTTTATTATGCATGTGACTTATAACTATGATACATGATGATTATATGTGATCTATGATTTTGGTTTATGATGGTTACATGTGATTTATGATGTTGGTCTATGATGGTTTATTTTTTAGCTAACAAGATGTGATATGTTTATAAATGACGTTTTGATCAAATAGTTAGCTTGACTTGTTGTGACAGGAAGCAAGTAGGATTGCAAGTGTACCTTATTGATGAACTACTAATGAGGTATGATTTGAGGTTATTTCAGTTTATTTGAATCTAATGGAAATTATGTGCTTGGAACAAGAAAGCATGAAAATGCCTATTTGGGTGGTTGAAATTGATTGTGAGAATTGGCAACAACAGAAAAACAAATTAGAACATGCAGCAATATGCTCAAAGACTACTTCAGGAGAAGAACCACTGTGGGACACTGGTACCCAATAGTGTCCATTGATTTCCATGAGCAAGCTATGATCAACATGATCATTTTGAGGTAGGTATATGCCTTGGTTTTCTATCTTCCAATGCGAGGAAGCCTTGCCAAGGGATGGATTGCCCTAGATAGGGTATACCAGAGAACTTGGAAGGTGAGTGACTACATGGAAGGGGGTGACCAGATTTCCTAAGGGACTTTGTAGCAAAGAATGGTAGGTCACATATATATTTGTTTTGGTCATTAGCATTTTCAAATGGAATCAGATGCACATTAAGAGTGCACCCTAGAACAATTGTTGATTTATGGTAACATCGGATGTGATATAAGCCTCAAAATTTGTAGGGAGGCTTGGACACATGTATTACATAATACCTAGAAATAATTTTGGGAAATTCCACCCATAAATAGTTTTATTAAAATAATTAATTATTTTTAATGGGCGCCTAAGTCTAAACTTAGGAAATTAAAATAATTAAAGGG
>APFE030985733.1:4655-43266 GCA_000404065.3 Pinus taeda
ATACCACGGGCCAAAACCATAACAAACCAATACCATCAACTCATTACTAGGGATCAACACGTCTGTCGAGATGCCATGGTCCAAAAACCATAGGTTCAAATTCCAAGGACTAACTACCATGGACCAAAGGTAAGTTTTCCCACATGAAATAAACTTTTCTCCATAGGTTCAAATTCTAAGGACTAACTACCATGGACCAAAGGTAAGTTTTCCCACATGAAATAAACTTGTCTCTGCATAAAATTCCGTGAACTTTTCTCCACATGAATAAACTTTTTAATTCTCATCATATTGAGAGCCATGCCATGGGTGTTGCCATCAGGTACAACACTTTAGCCATAATTCCAACATTCCCAACAGAATCCATGGCCAAGAACATGCATTATGTAATATTTGTTGATGATTTTTCTCATAAGTGTTAGATTTTATCCATGTAGAAGAAAGATCAAACATTCACTAAATTCTTGAATTTAAAGCACTTGTCGAGAAATATGCTGGTAGGAAAGCTAAAGATCTCAAGAGTGATCAAGAACATTTGTGCATCAGAAGGCATTTGATGGGAGTTGGTAGCACCTCATAACACATAGCAATATGGGGTGGCTGAAAGGAACAACATAAGTATTGTGGGAGCAGCATAGGTGATTTTACATGGTCAGGGCCTAACATTGCACTTGTGGAATGAAGCATGTACCACAGTTGCTTTCTTGCAGAAAATAAGCCCTCATTGAATTCTCAGGATGAGTACACCAGAAGAAGATTTTTCAGGTACAAAACCAGATGTGCCACGATTTAGGATCTTTGGTTCATTAGTCTATTTTCATGTTACCAAGGATGCATGGAAAAAGATAGAACCAATAGCTGAGTTGGGCATATTTGTGGGGTACACTAATACACACACATCACAACTATCGTGTGTATCTTCCATGAAACAGGATGAAATTGGTTAGTAGAGATGTGATGTTTGATGAAGAGAAGGCCATGAGATGTCCTCTTGAGAGGGAGCTTCAATTACATGCATATGAGCAAGTTTTGGCTCCAAAGGTGGAACCTTGGGAGGATTTCGAGAAGCCACATGTAGAGGAGAAAAGAGTGGAAACACCCACTCATGACGAGACTTTCAGAGATGGAAGAAAGCACACGAGAGAGGCTGAAAAATTGATGCATGATGCAAGAGAAAATGTGGGAGCACCCACATTACAATGGAGGAAGAGGAGGTCACCAGATTGGTACACTGGCTACATGGCTTTGATGAGCGCAAGTGTAGAGATTGAGTGTAACATCCCTAGTGAAAATTTCATGTGACAAAAGTAAATAAAGGAAACATAAGACCACGGGAAAGGGACACGTATTCCAGCCTGAATGTTAGGTAAATATATCCTAGTGGGCATCACTGGATGTTTGTTTTGGCCAAGGAAAATTGGAGAAGGCATTAAAAGAGAAAAAGGCATTTTGGCACATCTATTATAAAAATAAAGGAAATTAGGAGAAAAGTAAGGTGAAAGGTCACATGTTACATGTGAGGAGGAAATTGAAGGAAAATAATGGAGAACTAAGAAATTAGAGGCCTCATTAATAAAAAGGCTTCGAGGATAAGTTGGAAGCTCTTGTTTCAATATTGCTCGGTGTTAGGCTTGCTCAGTGTTAAGCTTTTGTCAATTCAAGTTTGGAACTCTCTCATTATTCTGTCTCTGTCTCTCTCTCACTCTCTTCATCACTTAGATTTTTCTTGGAGTGCTCTACTTTGGAGAAAGGAAATAGAAAGAAATCAAGGAAAGGAAAAGCAAGCAAGGATCAAGGAAAGGAAAGTGGGATCAAGTAGCTTCAATAGGAATACTTGGAGGTAACCTTTTTCATGTGTGATTTACTATATGGTTTGGTGTTGATTTGGGGTATCATCATATGTGCTATAGCTATGAAAATTAGTGGTGAGGCTAAAGCATATGAGATCTCCAATACCCAGAAATGGTTTAGGAAGATTCTAAACAGTTTGGGAGATATGAAAATAATTAATATTTTTAATGGAGTCCCTAAGTCTAAACTTAGGGGAAATAAAATATTAATGTGAATTAATATAAAGTTGTGTTAGAAGGTCCAAAATTCATGGATCAAGCCAGAGTTAATATTAGGCATTGATTAGGGACTTAATCTTGGTTGTTCAATTGTCAATGAGAAAAGTATAAGAGGAGGCTTCAGGGTCACTTGGACAATACACCAAGTTGATCAAGATTTCGACTTTCTGGGGCTAGGTTTGCTGATGAAGTTGAGAGAGTGATCATAGTTGTAGCTGAGGGGCAGTGAATGTAGATGTAGAGAGGTAGAGTTAGCATCGGGAGGATCAACGCAGTTGCAAGAGAGGGATGTAGAACCAGCCAAGGGTTCATGCAGAGCCATCCAGGGCTCACGCAGAGCTAGCCAGGAGTTGCACAGTGCCTCAGAGGGCTAGCGTGGGTAATGCAGAGGGCCAAAGGACTGACACAGTGCCTCCAGAGGCTGACGCGGGCCAAGCTAGAGTGACGTTGGGCTAACCTTGGGCTAGAGAGAGGCTAATGTATTCCTTACAGGCTCATGCTAGGGTTTCATGGGGTAGATTGGAGCTGTGCAGCTACCAGAGTGTTTATCTGGGGTTTCAACCATAATATCTGCTTCCGAGTAGAGAGGTACTACTTCTGAGATTTTTCTCTATTATGTGAGTTAGAGTTGGCACCCAGATTGTATTCTGAAACTGGTTAATAAATCAAACCCTCAGATAGCTGCACCATTTTCCTGCATTGGGTTTTTCCATGGACATGAGTCCAAAAACAACGGTGTCACTTGTGTGCTTTTTTTTATTTCCTTCAGTTGATGATCTATAATGTTTTGAGCATGCACTTGTATTTATATCTATTATTTAGATGGTAAGTAACTTGTTCATTAACAGAACAAGTAGGTAGGAATAAATCAGTAAGGTACATGAAGGGTTTCTAACAGTTAGGCTTAGAAATTCCAACATGGTATCAGAGCCAGGTTGTATATCATAGGAGAACTATCCCAAGTGATAAAAGTTGTTTCTAGCAGAGAAGTAACAAGGAAATAGTGATGCATTTTCTACGTCATCAAGTTCAAGCCAGGAAGAGGCAACACAGAGGCTGAGGCGGGAAAAGAGAGGCTCATTTAGAGCAACACAGAGGCCAGGAGGGCTAGTGTAGTTGGCTGAGAAAGCTGATTTGCCAGTGCCAGGATTACATAGAGCCTAGGAGCTCTAACCTTCAATTTTATGCAGTTTAGGAAGCTGTGGGTAAGTTGTAGAGTGGAGATGGTGGGGTACTTTAGTCAAAACAATACCTAACAAGGCAAGGCCAAGGAGGAGGGAGTTTCTATCGAGGATTTCTAGCTGCAAAATCTTGATCAGTGGTGTAGTTAAACTAACGATCAAAGTGGGGGCATCTCGAAATTGGCATAAGGGTTTCTAGGAGGGAAATCGAGGCTTAGAGGGAGTCACACGAAGGATTTCCAGGAGGGAAGTAGAAGAAACGAGATGGCAGTGAATAGTGTAAGAGACCAGGACAGACTGGACGAAGCCTCAAACTTCATAGTCTTGAAGGCCAAAATCCTATCAATTCTAGACAGGAATCGTGTCAATAACTTCACCTTGAGGACAATAGCTATCCCAGTTGACCTAGCTGATAACGACAAGTATGAGGAGGCAATGGAAAGGGCCAAGAACATCGTTCTTGATTGGGTCAAGGACCATGTAGTACCACATATTGCCGAAAAGGACACAGTAAATGAGATGTGGGAGGCCCTAAAGAAAGGTACCAACATATTTCTGTGTAAAGAAGGATGTTATTAGGAAACCAATTGTGGTCGTGCCAGATGGAAAAGGGAGAACAAATCGACCCCTTCCTCGGTCGATTTAAGGAGATCCGGGATCAACTAACTTCCATAGGGGCTACACCGGATCAAGAATTGATGGTGAGAACAACCCTGAATGAAGTCTCAGAAGACTGAGAGATGTTTTTCCAGAGCATACTGGGCAGGGTGACCATTCCAGATTGGGAGGAAATGTGGGCTTCTCTTCGCTAAGAAGAGATCAAAAGTTGAGCAAGGCGGGAAGCAATGGAAAGGGGATAATAATCAAGGAGTAGGAGGTGCATGCCACCCTATCATCTAAGGGAAAGCAGGAGAAATGGAAGAAGAAGGAACTCTCCAAGATCAAATGCTTCCACTGTGGGGAGATGGGTCATTATGCAACCCAGTCTCCAAGGAAGAAGAGCAAGGGAGAGGCTTTCGAGACCAAGGCTGCGCCAATAAAGGCATAGAAGGAATTGGAGATAGATGATGACTATACCATGAGTTCTCACACAATACTTGAGAGGAAGTGGGGAGACATCGAGATGTAGTCAGATGGACTACAGGCGATGAGGGGCAGGATCCTCAAGGTACCCAACCTCTTGGGTTATATCTTGCTACGGGAGCCTTGAAGAGGAGTAGCAAGACTAGTGGATTTCAGTAGAGATAGATGGGGATGGAGTGACAGGGGAGCTATAGTGCAAGAATCCCAGGACAGTGTGAGGTAGCACTGCGAGATGCACAAAGTTGTTGCAACAACGTAGAGGTCAGAGAGGGAGAACTTGTCAGTGATAAAGGGAGCTCGAAAATTGGGAGTGTTTCTAGCCTCACAGAGATGTCAAAGTTGGGAGATCAATTACTTACTTCTCAGTAACTCAGTTGCAGTGCAGTAGTTAGCAATGGTAGTGTTATGGATAGCACGATGCACTTGATGAGAGGGGTTGCAGTGCAACAGCAAAGATGCAAAGGGAGATGTTGTATGGATGCAGCAATGGTAGTGGTAGGGCCATGGGTAAAATTACATGATGTAGCAACACAGAGGATGTTCGGTTGCAGGCCTAGCATCAACATAGGGATCGATGCCAGATGATCAGGGTGATACTCAATGAGGAGTATTACTAGAGCATACTCCTTGCTAAGAGGGAGTGTTTATTTAGGGTAGCATCAGATCTGCTCTAGCAGTGAAAATTGGTGGAGAGGCTAAGGCATATGAGATCTCTAATACCTAGAAATGGTTTGGGAAGATTCAAAATAGTTTGGGAGATATTAAAATAATTAATATTTTTAATGGAATCCCTAAGTCTAAACATAGGGAAAATAAAAAATTAATGTGAATTAATATAAAAGTATGTTAGAATGGTCCAAAATTCATGGATCAAGCCATAGTTAATATTAGCCATTGAATTTTCAAGGAGAAAAGTATAAGAGGAGGCTTGAGGGTCACTTGGAGAATACACCGAGTTGATCAAGATTTCGACTTTCTGGGGCTGGGCTTGCTAAAAAAGTTGAGAGAGTGATCAGAGTTGCAGCTGAGAGTCAATGAATACAGAAGAAGAGAGGCAAATATAGCATTGGGAGGATCAGCACAAAAGCTAGAGAGAGGGATGCAGAACCATCCAAGGGTTCACACAGAGCTAGCTAGGGCTCATGCAGAGGTAGCCAAGAGGTGCACAATGCCTCACAGGGACAACGTGGGTGATGCAGAGGGCCGGAGGATTGACGCAGTGCCTCCAAAGGTTGACGTAGGCCAAGATAGAGTGACGTTGGGGTTTCGTGGGGTAGATTGGAGCTAGGGAGCTGTTAGAGTGTTTATTTGGGGTTCTTGTCTGAATATCTTCTTATGAGTAAGGAGATACTACTATTGTGATTTTTCTCTATTGGGTGAGTGGGATTTGGCACCCAAATTGTATTCTGAAAATGCTTAATAAATTGAACCCTTATAAGCTACATCAGTTTTCCCGCATTAGGTTTTTCCGGGGACATTAGCCCAAAAACAATAGTGTCACTTGTGTGCTTGCTTTTGTTTCCTTCAGTTGATGATCTATAATGTGTTGAGCATGTACTTCTATTTATTTCCAGTATTTACATGGTAAATAACTCATTAATTAACAGAACAAGTAGGTAGGAATAAATAAGTAAAGTACATGAAGGGCTTCTAACAATTAGGCTTAGAAATTCCAACGTTTGGATATGCATGGCTTTGTATGTTGGTGTATGGTTCTCTTGTTGTGGGTGACATGGTTTTTTCGGGTTATGACAATGGATTTCAACCTAGCCTAGCCTTTTTCGAGATGTCATGGTGTGTTGGGATGTTGATCTCGGTTTTGAGATTTGGAATCTGAGGCAGATGTGGTTTTAAGGTTCATTCCAGAAGGTTTATGAATTACTTGATCGATTTCTCCAGGATACATAGTAAATCCTGAGGGAGCAGTATCAATTTAGAGCCTAGTTATTTTGGTTTGGTTTGTGGTAAAACCTAACACACAAGGAGATGGAAAATCCTCAAGGATAGTGATGGATTCTGGATGGCATTCCAAGTTATTTTTAGTTGTGATCGGAGCAACAGTTTTGGTGTGATCATGATTTATGAGAGTGGAAGTGGTTTAACCTTTGGATTCCCTTGGTTTTTATTGGATAAGTTGTTCTATGAGATCCCACATTCATGCTTCGAATATGACACGGGGGTGACTAGATGAAAGTGAGATTTGGTTCAACCATGTTTATGGTCAGGTGGTACCTGGAAGTCCTAAACCTAGTGGGATTTGCCTATGATTAATAAAAGCTAAGTTCTCTTACTTTTGCAATGATTTATATGTGGATTTAATGGTTGTCATATCTTTAATATTTATATCGTTTTATGCTAGTTATAAGCATGGTTGAATGACTTGTTCATGTCATGGTGATTTCATATATTTACTTGTTACTATTAAATGAATGGATTCAAGACTTAATTGATGATGTAGTAGTTCAATGGAGAAGGAGATGACCCTTCTCATTATGTTTCATAATTTTTTTGAGTAATTTATGCTTTGTCTTGTATTCTAGACCTATACATTGCATTGATGCGAAGTGTTTGACAAAATTTCAGTCCCGGTTGGGGATACTGAGGTCTAGTCCTAAGGGTTATTTTTGATTGATCAACATTGGTATTATGATTTTAATGAATTCTGGAAGTTACAACAAGTTATGGATAGAGGCTAGGATTCTGGATTAGAACAGTTGCCTAAATCTCGGGGTCGCTAGTAGAGAACTAGAAATTTTGGTCGACAATCACTGGCAAGCATGCCTATGAGAGTGACTTTAGGTTATTGGGAACTCCCTTTCCCATACCATGAGAGAAACTATTGCCTAAGTGCTACATAATAGCAGTGGAATCGAGGAACAAGCTGTCTGAGTGGTTGACTTGTCTCCGAAGGGTTCTGTTGATGATATTGGATCATTGTATCTGATGTTTTTTCTATTCCACTTCCTTAAGTTTCATAGGAGGTCGAATTTAATTATAGTAGCATCTCTCCACATGTTTACCCCGCTTGGCATGGTTACTTTGGGTAGAACTAGGAGGGGGTGTTACGTTGAGCCATCCTCATTCGAGTCAGTAGTGTACCAATATGGGTTGATGCCATGGTTGAGGCGTATGACTCCATTATCAGAAACAATGTTTGGGAGGTGGTTGCAAGGCCAATAGAAAAGTCAGTGGTGAGTTCCATCTGCCTTTAATAAGTAAACAAAGCAGCAAATGGGAGTGTGGAGAAAAACAAGGCCATATTTGTGGCTAGAGGGTTCTCTGAGGCGGAGGGAATTGATTATGATAATAACTTTGCTCCTATAGTAAGTTTCTCATCAATCAAACCTATTATAGCACTATTAGCATAGATGTGATGGAAGATACATCAGATGGATGTGAAGAAAAAATTCGTCAACAACATGATTGAGGAAGAGGTGTATATTGAGAAGTTGGAAGGATTTGAGACCTTAAACAGAGATTCGCATGTGTACATAATCAAGTGAGTGTTGTATGGACTAAAACAAGCACCTTGTGCTTGGTACACTAAGATTGACAGCTATTTCACTGGGTTGGGCTTCACCAAAAGTGAAGCAGATGTGAACCTTTACCATATTGTGGTTGAAGGTAATTTTTTTATTATAGTATTATATGTTGATGATTTGATTATAACGAGTGATGACAATCTAATTAAATCTTGCAAAGAGTATCTTGCAAGAGAGTTGAAGATGAAGGACCTGGGGCTCATGCATTACTTTCTTGGTATGGAAGTATGGCAAGGAGATGAGGAATTGTTTGTTTCTCAGGGAAAGTATGCGAATGAGATACCAATGAAGTTCCACATGGATAACAACAAACCCATGGAGAATCCTCTAGTAGGTAACTAGAGGAAGTAGGATGCTACTTAAGGTGTAGTAGTGGAGAATACTACTTATAGACAGCTTGTGGCTTCACTTATGTAGTTGTCGAACACACGACCGAATATTTGTTTTCTAGTTAACCAAATTAGTCAAGCCATGCTTAAGCCAACCAAACATTAATGACAGGCAGATAAACATGTATTGAGATACCTCATAGGAACCACTCAGTTTGGTCTTTGGTATAGACAAATAGAGGGATTGAAGCTTCAAGGCTTCACAAATGTATATTGGGCACGGAGTCCATCTGACAGGAAGAGCATATCAAGGGGAATCTTCAATATTGGGTCAACAACAATTTCTTGTTATAGCAGGAGGAAAGGATCAATTTCACTCAGTTGGGTAGAAGTAGAGTACATGGCTTCTAGTCAAGCAACTTGTGAGGCTATCTCGATGAGGAAGATCCTTGCTGGGTTGTTTGGTCAACAAATGGATCCTACAGTGATTTAATGTGACAATCAGAGTTGAATCAATCTACCTGAGAATCCATTTTCTCCTAATCGGTCCAAGCATATTGACATATGGTATCACCATCTACGAGATTGTGTGTAGAGGAGAATAATGTTGTTGGAGTACATTCCTAGAAAGGAGAAGGATGCAGATATTTTGACAAAAGCATTGTGAAGATTTAAATTTGATTTTCACAGAGGCAAGATTGAGGTATAAGATAATCCCTTTCTTGTTGAGAGGGAGTGTTGAAAAAATGCAACAAGAAAAATCCAAATTTAATTTGTCCTTGAATTAAATTAGGAATTAAATTGTAATTATATTCTCATAGTAACTTGTAACAATTATATAAGTTAAGTTGACTTAGTTGGCTCAGTAAATTCAATTTGTTTGTCTATCCAGATTCAGGTAGAGTGATCATTAAATTTTAGGGGCTGAGTTTGAGTTCTTATTGAGTTGTAATTATCTAATTCAGTTTAACTGAGTTAAATTCAGTTAAACTAGTTCTAACTGATGGAGGAACTAGTGAGAGGTCCCATGAATTAAATTTTATTTAATTCACATTGATCAATTAGATAATTTATCATTCGCTCATAAATAATTCATGCATGTCATTTTTGAGAAATACCTAGTTGAGATTAGAGTTTAGGGACAATTCATTATCAATTATAAAATCATCTAAATTGAAGGAAGATGCATGCAATCATAGGACGACCTATGGATGGATTCTACAGTTATGAGTGAGGAATTTCCAAATTAAATATGGTCTAATTCCCAAGGGAACAACACAAGGAAGTAGGAGCTTGGAAGCCAACAGATTTGGCTAAGTATTGGCTTCAGCTTGTTTGTGAAACAATGAGATACATTCTACTTCTGCAGAGATTGTTCTGGTTAAAAAACATTATATTTTCTTATCAAATCTTTTGAATAATGAAGTATACAGATAGCATGGGCTTTTAGTTGTGTCTTTCCCCACAAAATTATTATGTTGTGTGATTTAAATTCTTCCTTTTCTGCTTCATGATTTGATCGATCAATTTTTTTTTTCGTTGATGAGTAGAGTAGATTCAAGTTATTGTTTTAAGAAATCTGCAGTTCGAATCTACAAGAAAATTCTACACTCTCTGCTCTCTATATTCCCCCTCCTCCTCTCTCTCTTATCTTTGTGTCTCCTTCCCTCTCTATTTCTCACACCACTACTCTCTATCTATACATTTCCATTTATGTATTTATTTGTGTCTCTCTATATATTCTTTCCTCTCTATCTCTATCTCCCCCACTCCCTCAATGTCTCCCATTGTCTCTATCTCTTCTTCCCTTTTTGTCTTTATCTCCCTCCCTCTCTCTACCCATCACTTTCTCTCTCTCTTTGAGCTAGAACAGTGGCTTAAATCTTGGGGTCGCTAGCAGAGAACTAGAAATTTTGTTCGACAGTCACTGGCAAGCATGCCTATGAGCGCGACTTTAGGTTGTTGGGCACTCCCTTTCCCATAGCATGACAGTGACTATTGTCTAAGTGCTATAGAATAGTAGTGGGGCTGAGGAACAAGCTGTCTAACTGGCTAACTTGTCTCCGAAGGGTCCTATTGATGATGTTGGATGATTGTATCTGATGTTTTTTCTATTCCACTTCCTTAAGTCACATAGGAGGTCAAATTTAATTATAATATCATCTCTCTGCATGTTTATCCCGGTTGGCATGGTTACTTTGGGTAGAAATTGGAGGGGGTGTTACATTGAGCCATCCTCATTTGAGGAAGCAATGTAACAACCAATATGAGTGGATGCCATGGTTGAGAAGTATGACTCCATTATCAGAAATAGTGTTTGGGAGGTGGTCCCAAGGCCAGTAGAAAAGTCAGTGGTGAGTTCCATATGGCTTTACAAAGTAAAGCAACCAGCAAACGGGAGTGTGGAGAAACACAAGGCCATACTTGTGGCTAGAGGGTTCTCTCAGGTGGAAGGAATTGATTATAATAATACCTTTGCTCCTATAGCAAGGTACTCATCAATCAGACCTATATGAGCATTGTTAGTGTAGATGGGATGGAAGATACATCAGATGGATGTAAAGAAAAAAAAATTCAACGACATGATTGAGGAAGAGGTGTATATTGAGAAGTTGGAAGGATTTGAGACCTTCAATAGAGATTCACATGTGTACAGAATCAAGCGAGTGTTGTATGGAATAAAACAAGCACCTTGTGCTTGGTACACTAGGATTGATAGTTGTTTCACGAGGTTGGGCTTCACCAAAAGTGAAGCAGATGTGAAACTTTACCATATTGTGGTTGAAGGTAAATTTTTTATTATAGTATTATATGTTAATGATTTGATTATGATGGGTGACGATAATCTAATTAGATCTTTCAAAGAGGATCTTCCAAGAGAGTTTTAGATGAAGGCCTTGGGGTCACGCATTACTTTCTTGGTATGGAAGCATGGCAAGGAGATGAGGAATTGTTTTTCTCTTAGGGAAAGTATGCCAACGAGATACTAAAGAAGTTCCACATGGAGAACAACAAACCCATGGAGACTCGTCTAGTAAGTAACTGGAGGAAGGAGGATGCTACTTAAGGTGAAGTAGTGGAGGGCCCTTATAGACAGCTTGTGGGATCACTTATGTATTTTTTGAACACACAAATGAATATGTGTTTTGTAGTTAACAAACTTAGTCAAGCCATGGTTAATACAAAAAAACTTTATTGAAAGGAAGATAAAGATGTACTGAGATACCTCAGAGGAACCAATCAGTTTGGTCTTTAGTACAGAAGGAAAGAGGGAGTGAAGCTTCAAGGCTTCACAAATGCATATTGGGAAGGGAGTCCATCCGACAGGAAGAACACATCAGGGGGAACCTTCAGTATTGGGTCAACAATAGTTTCATGGTATAGCAAGAGACAAAGATCAGTTTCACTCAGTTGAGTAGAAGCAGGGTACATGGCTTCTAGTCAAGCAACTCATGACACTATCTAGATGAGGAAATTCCTTGTTGGGTTTTTTGGTCAACAAATGGATCTTGCAATGATTTACTATGACAATAAAAGTTGTATCAATCTATCTGAGAATCCAGTTTTTCCTTATCCGTCCAAGCATATTGACATATGGTATCACCATCTACAAGATTGTGTGTGGAGGAGAATCATGTTGCTGGAGTACATTCCTACAAAGGAGAAGGATGTATATATTTTGACAAAAGCATTGTCAAGATGCAAATTTGATTTTCACAGAGGCAAGATCAGGGTAGAATATAATCCCTTTCTTGTTGAGAGGGAGTGTTGAAAAAATGCAACAAGAAAAATCCTAATTTAATTTGTCCTTGAATTAAATTAGGTATTAAATTGTAATTACATTCTCATAGTAACTTGTAACAATTATATAAGTTAACTTGACTTAGTTGGCTCAGTAAATTCAATTTGTTTGTCTATCCAAATAAATGTAGAGTGATCCCTAAAATTTTGGGGCCCAGGTTGAGTTCTATTGAGTTGTAATTATTTAATTGAATTTAACTTAGTTAAATTCAGTTGAACTAGTTCTAACTGATGGAGGAGCTAGTGATAGGTCCAATGAATTAAATTTTGTTTAATTCACATTGATCAATGACATAATTTATCATTCAGTCATAAAGAACTCATGCATGTCATTTCTAAGAAAGACCTAGTTGAGATTAGAGTTTAGGGGCACTATACTATCAATTATAAAATCATCTAAATTAAACGATGATGCATGCAATCAGAGGACAACCTATGGATGGATACTGTAGTTATGAGTGAGGAATTTCTGAATTAAATATGGTCTAATTCCCAAGGGAACAGGACAAGAAAGTAGGAGCTTGGAAGGCAGCAAATTTGGCTAAGTATTGGCTTGAGCTGGTTTGTGAAGCAGTGAGATACATTCTACTTGTGCAGAGATTGTTCATGTCAAACAAGCATTACATTTTCTTCTCAAATATTCTGAATAATGAAATATACAGATAGCATGGGTTTTTAGTTGTGTCTTTCCCCATAAAATTATTATTTTATGTGTGATTGAAATTCTTCCTTTTCTACTTCATGATTTGATGCATCAATTTGTTGTTTTCGTCGATCAGTAGAATATATTCAAGTTAATTGTTTTAACAAAGTTGCAGTTCGAATCTACAAGAATATTCTACACTCTCTCCTCTCTGTCTTCCCCCTCCTCCTCTATCTCCTACCTCTATTTCTCCTTCCCTCTTTCTTTCTCATGCCACTACTCTCTATCTATACATTTCCATTTATGTATTTGTTTGTGTGTCTCTATCTATTCTTCCCTCTCTATGTTTATTTCCCTTCCTCTCTCCACCCATCAGTCTCTCTCTCTCTCCACACATATATATATATATATAGACACACACACACATACCTACCTTTCTCTCCATATTCACTTGTCTGCCTCTTTTTCTCTCTTCCACTAACTATACAAGTCTCTCTCCCCCCTCTTTCCCCCCACTCTCTTGTCTTCCTCTCTCACTCTTTATGTCTCTCACTCAACCTCCCTTTTCTCCCTTTCTCTCTCTACTTCTCTCCTCACTCCCTGGTGCCCTTACTATCTCTCTCTCTCCTCTTCCCTCTCCATGTGCTCACTTATTCCCTCTCTCTCTCTCCATCCCCCCTCCAATTCTATTTCTATCTCCCCCATCTATCCTTCTCCCCCCCCCCCATCTCTCACTCTCTCTATCCTCCATATCTATCTATATCCCCCCTCTCTCTCTCTTCATGCCCATGTCTATTTATATCACTCTCACTCTCTCTTCCACCTGCTCTCTCTCCCCCCTTTCTCTCCTTCCCTCACCTATCCTCTCTCTCCATCTTCCTACCTCTTCCTCTATTTCTCTATCGCTCCCTCCCTCACTCAATCTTTTCTTAACAATTAACCCCCTCCAACTTTGTCTCTATATATTTATTCCCTCTAGCACTATGTCTATCTGCCTCCCTTTATCCTTCTCTATCCATCCCTCCCTCAATTTCTCTCTTGCACTCACTCTCTTTCCATCATTCTCTCTCTCTCTCACTCCCTCGCTCTTTCTCATTCTCTTTTCCTCTACACCATTTCTCTATCTCTCACACTTCCTCTCTCTTGCCCCTCCACTTTATCTCTCTCTTTCTCTCTCTTCTTCTCCCCCCAACCCTCACTCATTTGCATAGACTCTCTCTCTCTCTCTCTCTCTCTCTCTCTCTCTCCTTTGCAACACTCACCTCCAAATTTGTCCCTCTCTCCATCCCTATTTCAAGCACAAATACCTCCCTCCCTCTCCCTTCTCCATCGTCTTTTCTTATCTCTCTCACTTTTTAACTCTCACTCGCTCTCTCTCCCCCCTTACTCACCAAATCATTCTTCCCCACCCCCCACTCTCTCTTACTCCTTCTCTCTCTTTATCCCTTTTGGTCACTCTATCCTTCCCTCTCTCATCCTCCCCAACCCCATTATCTCAACCTCTCCAGTACCACTAAACCCATCTCAATCATTTACCATGCCTCAAAGTCATTAGTTGTAGATATCTATTCACATTCCTAGCACTGTAAATGTGCACATGCTAGGATTAGGCATGCATTTTTTTGAATTCAAATTTTCTGTGTAGGGATCCTATATGCTGAGTGACATGGTTGTTTCATATATATATGTGTAGGATCTTAACCTAGTGATTTGGGCTGCAAATGCATAAAAACATCAATTTTTTAGGAACACATACATATCTCCATCTTTATCATTATTTTTCTATAAGTTATGCAAATCCATTAGCCATGAAACTACATACCCATTTTAAGTGGATTGTGTAGATTATATATATATATATATATAATATATAATATATTATATATATATATATATATATATATATATATATATATATTATAAATATTATATATATATAAAGTATTTTTAATAATTTTTTTCTCTTGACCTAGAAAAAACTCATAAAATACATCCCTCCAACTATAACTTGTTGGGGTCTTAACCATACCGAAAAAAATATATGCTGCTATAAACGAGAGTAAGACCTACAATCTATAATTCTTGATAATGGTAATACCTCTTTAGCTTGCACTAACAAAAGACCTTGTAATTTAAATGATATAATGACATTCATAATCTTAAAAAAATATAAAACTAAGATTATAAATTTTGGAAACTTAGTAGTGCACTCAAACAATCTATTTTCTACAACTCCATAAATTTGTAGCAAGATTCTATCATTTATATACTCAAAAGTTGCAATAACCCAAACATGTGTATTATATTTTTCATGACAAATAACATACCAATTTTAGAGAAACCTGTTTCTATAAATAAAAATTATATATCATAAGAGCCAACTAATTTTCTTACATTTTAACTTTTTAGACCATCTTCAATTTGATTGTGGAAATACACCTAAGTATCCCTCTAATTTTTTTGAAGTTTATATTGTAAGTAACATTTCATGAAAGCCCATCATTTACTTACAACTTCCCATTCGTATTAATAAATACATAAAACTAAATATTCCTACAATCTAATGACAATACCCAAGTGTTCAGGTTGCCATCTTCTCTCCGATTGTTCTCTTTCTCAAGGATTCAAAAATGGAACTAAGAGAAGAAAAGCTAAGCGAACTCTGCATAAAACTTTGCCTGGAATATCAATAGAACTCGTACGAGTCAAGAACTTATCTAACAGGATGGAATTGAATGTCTGGTCAAATTGGAGAGCACACACTGGTAGTGGGCAGGGTAAGAATTTTAAATCTGAAACATCTGAAGATTTTTAATCTTATTTTGATCATTTTAACAAAGAATGTTGACAGGTCAATAAAATTTGTAAGACAAATCAGCCCATGACTCGTCAGATTCCAGGTGAGGTAACTGTAGATACTGGGTTGATTCTTAAGTACCGCAAGTCTTGCACTGATTCCTTTATATTGAAGTGGGTGGATTTATGCATTAATGGTCAATGGTACAATTTCTATGTTAGAGTAATTTGTGGAGTTGTTTTTAGTGCAAATTTTTGGAAGTTTTTCTGGTGGGTTTTTCTAGTTTAATTTGTCTAACATCCTGTAGGAATTTATTGAAATCACAAGCTTTTTGAAAAACCCATAACACCAGGAGACACATGGGGAGACAGTACACCAAAGCTCATAGGAAGTTTCAATTCATTAAGCTGATAATATTCATGGCACCAACATACAAGGTCTTCATCGAAACAAATAGTGGAGATATACCACTAGTCCTTGCATTTACTAAGAGATCATAAGTTCTCAAAACAATGTACCAGAATAAGTCCAAAGCTAAAAGTCATTTATAATGTGTCATGAGGGTATATTTATAGAAAAGAGGGTGAATTTTGGTCTACCTGTGACTCTTGGACTATCTCATGACCTTTCGAATTCCTACTTTGTTCTACTATATCCTACTGTGTTATTCACAACAAAACAAATCGATTATATTCTAACAATTTAGTAATAGACAATTCTGGTAAATCTATGTGCAACAGTTCCATGAGGTAGGTGCACCAAAGCTTGTACGAAAAAGCTATTATGGCCACCTTCGGTTACTCTTCATCATATCTGTGGAGGAATTCAAGGGAATTTGGAATGGGAGTGTTTCTCCTGACCTTGATTTGATTGGATAGAGTTACTAACCTCGTGTACATCCTCACCGTCTCCACCACATACGATGTAATTCTCTCCTTTGTGACCTGCAAATCTCCTATGTTGTCTTCCTAAAAGGGTTGAGAAATGATTGAACCTCCTGTAGGATTTCCTCCTGCTTCTTTAATTCTCCAACTTCTCCAATGGAAGGAATCCCATGAACTTCAATCATAGACTCCAACCCACTCATCAAATTTCTGTAAGAGGTAAGAATCCTATCAACATCCCTAGCCATCTTATCTTTTGATTGGATCCTAATGGATATATGGACTTTTTCGTTTTGGGTGGTTATATAATCCTTTTTTGGGAGAAATACCAGTGCATATGGAATCTACTTATTTGTCCACTCGTGAATGTTGTAGAGAGATTTGATAGCTTGTTTTAAAATGGCTATTTTTCCTTCGTGTCGGCCTATATGACTAGGATAGGGGACATGGTGTGATGTAGCTTCGACATCTCCTCATAGACCACTTCGATGGCTTCTCTCAGGGTCTCAACTTCTTCCTTGATTGAAGGTTGTAGCTCTTTTGTGCTTGAGTGAGCAAGGAGCAAGAATTTATTTCTTCTTCGAATATTTTCCTATCTTCTTCTACATTGGTATCCCTCTTCCAAGAGGTGTAGAGCTTTCCCTGAGTTCTGTGATCTACTTGCTCATTCTTCCTACATTTAGCTCAGTCGTGACTATAAAGGTAGTTCTATCTGAAACAATCATCTCAAGATTTATTGTAGCATCTAGGACAATGTCTTTCTTTGTGGTAATGGATAGGGGTCCTATGGGATTCCAAGCATTATACTCTCTCCTTTCCTCCATAATATTATGATTGACTTGGTCAAAAGTAAGTCTTGTGTGATCCAATACTTCCTCTTCTACATCATCAAGAATGCCCAATTCATGAAGAGGTAAGTGCCCTCCGATAAGGGGGTGGATGGAGGAAGAACTAATGGATGAATTTCAACATGTGCATCAGACTCTTGATGTTGTTGCTACTGTTGAAGATCTTGATTGTTTTTCTCGTCATTCTATTATGCTCTTAACTTGTAAGATGATACCATAATACCAAATGTGCAAAGAAATATACCCAGAACATAGAACAATGAGAAATAACAACAAATATTTTACTATTCAAAAAGCAATGTTCACTTGCCTCTTCGAGGGGGCGACCTCCAATAGAGTTGAGCTCAATTACAAAATAAGACACAATGCTCCTCAAGGGGAGTCTTTATCCTTTATATAGGATTCATACATGCAATACCATGGGGAAATACCATGGTTCTTATTACTACCATTTATTTAATACCGTGGCCCATTTGCAACTAACTGTGGTCCCTTCATTAAATTCGGGTTAACCACTTACAATTATTAATATGGGCTTTATTGACTCTTAACTATAACTATGACTCCATCCTATTACATAAACAAGGGGGTTAGGGTTGGACCCTAACATGCCCTCCCCCATAAGAATAGCCTTGTACTCAAGGCTGAAGATGTGGAAACTACTGAAGGATAGTAGCTAGTTCCTAGGTTGCAGGACTTCCTTGATCGTGCGACCACGTAGTTGCCATTCTCGTGTGTCAAGAACCTGTTCAGGTTGGAGCTAGATTGACCCTTCTTCATCCACTTCAGGTAGACTGGTTTGAATTCTGCAATGGTTCCCAATCACTTTCTTGAGGCATGAGACATGGAAGACTGGATGGATTTTTGTAGTGGGTGGCAAAGCTAGCTTGTAGGCGACTTCTCCAATGTGCTGAAGTACTTGATACGGTCCATAGAATTTTGGAGATAATTTCTGATAACCCTTGTCTTTGAGTGATGTTTTCTTATATGGTTGCAGCCTCATAAATACCTGATCCCTTTCATGAATTTGGCGTTCTGAGCGATATTGATCTTCTTGTTACTTCATTCGTTTTTGGGCTTGATGAAGATTCTCTCTAAGGTGGGCCAGCATGGTTGTGCGGTTTTGTAGAAGTTGATCCACTGCTTGTACCTTCCAGCATCCCTTGACAGAAGAAGTAGGGGAAGGAGGGAGTTGACCATAAGCTGCTTCATATGGAGTCATTTTGGTGGTGACATGATAGTTGGTGTTATACCACCATTCGGCTAGAGGTAACCATTGTACCCAGAGATGTTGCTTTTCTGAAGTGAAACACCTAAGGTAGGTCTCCAGGCATTTGTTGACTGCTTCAGTTTGACCATCAGTTTCTGGATGATAGGAAGTACTGATTTGTAGTTGGGTACCTTGTAGCCGGAAGAGTTCCTGCCAAAAGTTACTGGTGAAGATTGGTTCACAATTAGACACAATGGAAGTGGGCATGCCATGCAATTTGAAGATCTGATCCATGAAAGATTGAGCGACCAACATCAGTGTAAAAGGGTGGGGTAGGGTGCAAAAATGAGCATACTTAGAAAGTCTGTCCACAACCAGCATGATGACTGACTTGTTTCCTAACTTTGGAAGACCCGTAATGAAATCCATAGAAACCTTCGTCCAGATTGAGGCCGGGATGGGCAATGGATGTAATGTGCCTGAGGATTTGATTGTTTCTCCTTTGTGGCACTGACAGACGTCACATTTAGCTACAAAAGTAAGAATGTCGTTTTTCATGCCTATCCAAAAAAATGATCTTTGACTACGATCATACGTCTTTTGAAAGCCTAAATGTCCTGCAGTGGGAGATGAGTGTAACTCTACCAAAATGTGGCTTTTGAAGGTGGATGTTGGTGATATGATGACTTTGTCCTTATCGCGAAGAATCTCATCCTGCCACGAGTAGCCTGCTGTGGGATTTGGATCCACCTATAATTGATTAATGAGTTGGGAGAGCTAGGGATGTGAAAGCCATTCCTTGTGAGCCTCTTCAATCCATTCTGGAATGGGAAGGGAAATTGCAAGAGGGTACTTTCCTCCTCAAATTAGTAGGATAACACATCTACTACAATATTTTAGCACCCTTTCTTGTAAATTATCTCATAATCATATCCCAGCATTTTGGCAAGCCATATATTTTGTTGTGGTAAGGATAGGCATTGCTCCAAAAAATATTTAAGGCTTTGATGGTCTATGTGGATTTGGAGACGTAGCCCCAATAAGTATGGTCGTCAGGTATCTACTGCATGTAAGATGGCCATCATCTCCTTCTCATAGGTAGATTGTCCTAGATTCTTCCCACTTAGTTGTTGGCTCGTGAAGGCCAAGGGTCGATCTTCCTGCATTAAGACTGCCCCAATACCCATACCAGAAGCATCACATTCAATCAAAAAATATTTGGTGAAGTCAGGTAGAGCTAAGACTAGAGTGGAACACATGGCATGTTTGACAGCTATAAAGGCCTATTGTGCTTCATCATTTCAGAGGAATGAAGTTTTCTTTAGGAGTTGAGTGAGGGGCCTAACAATGCAACCATAATTGTGGACAAATTTTTGATAATAGCCTATGAGACCCAAAAATCCTCTCAAGCTCTTCAAGGTCTTTGGTTGAGGCCAATCCTGCATTAGCTGGATCTTTTTGGGGTCCACCCTGACACCTTCACGCCCCACAATGTGGCCCAAATACTCAACTTCTTCCATGCCAAAAGAGCACTTTGACATATTGACAAGTAATTTATGCTTGTGGAGAAGTTGCAAGAGTAGATCTACATGTTGAAGATGTGTTCCCTAGGTGTAACTATATATGAGGATGTCATTAAAGAAAACAAGGACAAATTTTCTGAGATATGGTTTGAGCAGGTAGTTCATAAGGCTCTGAAAAGTGGATGGGGAATTAGAAAGACCAAATGGCATGACCAAGAACTCATAATTTCCTTCATGGGTTCAGAAATCAGTCTTTGGAATGTCTACTTCTTTCATACAAATTTGGTGATAGCCCGAGCGAAGGCTGAGCTTAGTAAAGAATTGAGCCCCATTAAGTTCATCCAGCAAATCATCGACAAATAGGATGGGAAATTTATCTTTGATCGTCAACTTATTGAGGGCCCTGAAGTCTAGACACATACACCATACCCCATCTTTCTTGGGCACCATGACCACCGGTGATGAATAAGGACTAATTTTGGGACGAATAACGCCTGCTTCCAAGACTTCCTTGATGATTTTTTCAATTTCATTCTTTTGGGCAAGCAGATATCTATATGGGCATACATTTGGTGGTTGGGCCCCTCGGACCAAAGTAATGCTATGATCATGTTCCCCTCTTGAGGGTGGAATCTCATGAGGCTTGTCAAAGACTGGCAGATGGTTGTTTAAGATTTGTTTCATCTCAGAATGAATATGAATAAAATTGGATTCGAAGGCCTGGATGGCATTAAATTGGGCTATAACTCCATGGTGGCCCTTTTTTAACAATTTTTCTATGCGATGTGAGCTGATGATAGAGGAAGCTCCTGCTTGGAGTCTACGGAGGGTATGTATGTGGTTATTCTGCTAAAATCTCATATATAACTCCCAGAAATGCATTGTGATTGGGCCAAGTGTGCGAATCCATTCAGCACCTAAGACAATGTTGCACCCTCCCATGTGTATGGAAAACATGTGGGTCTTCAACTGATAATCCCCCATTTGAAGTTTGACATTTTCACAGTGGCCTTCACATTTCATTGTCCCCCCATCAACAATTTGGACCTCGAAGTTAGAAACTGTGCAGACAAAACAATGCACTGCTTCTACGACTCTTTGATGGATAAAGTTATGTGTACTGCCACTATCAATCAAGACTACTACTGGGCGATTCTTAATAAAACCTCTGATTTTGATAGTTTGGGGAGAAGAAATCACTGCCAAAGCATGCGATGAGATAACTGGTTCTTTAGGTACATTGTCTTGCTGGTTTTCCTCTTCTTCCTCCTCTGGTTCCTCAAGTGGTGGGGCTTCCTCCGATGAACTGTGATTAGTAGCATCAATTTGAAAGAATTTGGGCTCCTTGCATTTATTCTCAAGGGAGTATTTCTCATCACAGTAGTAACACAATCCTTGCTTTGTTCTTTCCGCCATTTCTGCTGGTGACACCTTTTGAACCTTGAGTGTTTGGGTAGTGTTTTGAGCTTGGGTGGGGTGACCCTTGGCTATGAAATTTGGGTGATTGGACTGGGCTGCTAACACATGTTCTACTTCACGAGCTATCCTGCACTCATGAAGCCATGACATAGGGTGTTTTAGTCGGACGTGGGCTTGTATGACTTCTTTGAGACCACTGACAAAACATTCCATGTAGAACTCATCGTGTAGACCTCCTGTGCGGAAAGCTAAGGCTTCAAAGGTTGTAATATATTCATTCACTATTCCTGTCTATCAGAGCTTAGCGAGATGACCCAAAAAATTAGATTCATGGTCAAAGCGATCCGTAAGGGCTTTTTTGAATGTCTGCCAAGTCAAGGGCCTTCCATAGCAACATTGATGCCATTTCCACCATTGCCATCTTTCATTTTCCAAGTACGTGCTACCCACACTAAGCTGAGTCACATCATCCATGATGTGAGTCAGTGTAAAATATTGCTCCATTTGTGCTATCCATGTGGCCGGGTGAGAGCCATCAAATTTATACATGTCCAGCTTGGGTGGTCGTGGCTGGGATTGTTGGTGGGTGCGAAAGAGGTGAAGGGACTGGCTAGACTCACCGTCAATGTTTTCATTGCCAATATATGCCTCCGTGCATTCCTCCATCTTGACCTTTGAGAGTGTTTCATTTAAGTTCTTCAGCTGCAACAATACATCTTTCAATTGTGATTCAAGGTTGTCAATCCTCTCATTGGCCATAGCTTGAGCTCTAGTTTGTACCATGCACCGATCCAATGTACTTGAAATTTGGGACTGCCCGAAATTTTTGGCAATAACAATTGAATGGTACCACCTTACTCAACTCGTTGACCTGATTATTTTATTTTTATTTTATTTGTCTATTTTATTTATTTACTCTGAACAAAGTTTTACTCCTTGCTTAGGAATACTACAGTGGTTGAATCCTAGAAAATTCAATGCTGCCAAAAGTCCTACAAAAATCATGCCCAGGTATAGTAACCCACACAATTAGTCAGATCTGAATGGAAGATCTGATTGTTGTGATGGCTACAGAGCCCAAACTGCTAGATCTGGATGGTGGATCTGATAGATCTGAATGGTTGATCTGATAGATCTAAACAATGAAACTGATTGTTGTTGCTGCAACAAAACCCCACCTGCGAGATCTGATCTGGAAAAGATGATGTGTGATCCGGAGATAGAGAAGGGAACTATGGTCTCAAGGAGTGTCAGGTGCTATAGATTGCAATATACATAAGGGTCTAACAGTAGTACTCAACCCAATCTTTAAGGGCACTAACCAAGGAGGATCAATCGTACCCTTAGTCGTACAACCCAACTACCCTATTGTACGCATGAGTAATCTCCCCGGGTGCTATTCTTGGTGTACTGTAGCAACAAGATGATCAACGGTTTATCTATGCTGAGGTTTCAAGGGAGTGAGGGGGCTTCCAATATACCCAGAGGGTACTTGGAAGACATTCCATGCGCAGTTCTGTCTAATGCGCTACTACTCGAAGGGGTACCCATAGGGGTTATAAGGGAGTCCAACAAGCGTGACCACCTCTTGTATTTCCTATGTGCATGCCTCCCCAAATCCACAGGTTTATGCGCTCAATGATAGATCTCGTGGTTTAAAGACGCCAAAACACGTCTCTATCCAAATTTTTTTTTGCTAAAAATTTCATATCCCACCGGCTCTGCAAAGTGCTCTCATACCACGTTTTATGCTCTTAACCTACAAGACAATACCAGAATACCAAATATACAAAGAAATATACCCAGAACAAGAACAATGAGAAATGACAACAAGTATTTTATTGTTCAAAAAGCAGCGTTCACTTGCCTCTTCAAGGGGGCAACCTCCAATAGAGTTGAGCTCAATTACAAAATAAGACACGATGCTCCTCGGGGTGTGTCTTTATCCTTTATATAGGATTCATACATGCAATACCATGGGGCAATACCATGGTTCTTATTAATACCATCTATCTAATACCATGACCCATTTGCAACTAACTGTGGTCCCTTCATTAAATGTGGTTTAACCACTTACAATTATTAATATGGGCTTTATTAACTCTTAACTATAAATATGACTCGATCCTATTACATAAATAACGGGGTTAGGGTTGGACCCTATCACAATCTCCTCCTTTGTTTTCTTCAAATCCTCTTCTTCCTTTTTCCTTTTTTCCTCATCATCGTTTCTCCTATGTTTCCCTTCTATCCTTTTCTTTTCTTTCTCTTCTTGCTCTCACCTCCTCTTGAGTTCTTATTCTTGTTGCTCCTTTTCCATCTCTTCTTGCTTTTGCCTCTCCTTTTCCCTTTTTCTTGGATCCATCATTCCTCTTCCTCCCTTTTTAATCATTCTTCATCTCACTAATTCTTCCTTCCTTCCTCTTCAAGTTGCTGCTACTGAAGGTCCTCGAGCTGTTGATGAACAATTTTTTGTGAATTCCTCGACTCTTATTCTATTTTCCTTTTCAACTCTTGTTTTTTCGTGTCTAGGGTTTCATTTATTTCTTTCATAGTTTCCCCATATTCCTCTTCCTCTTGCTCACATGAAGGATCTTCAGGTTCCTCACTTTTATTCTTTTTATGTTTACCACTTACCTTTTGTTGCTCCCCTTTTCTCTTAAGAAAGGCACAACTAGTTTGTAGTCTTATGTTCTCTTGAGAATTCTCAGCCAGCTCATCTTCCTATTCTTGTCTCTCACGTGGGCCAAATTATCTAGCCACATTGTACCATTTCCTAACCTTATCTTTGTGACACTGCTTGGTATTCGTGTATGACCAGTTAAAATTAGCCTTCTTACAATGCATGGCTACAATCCTTTTGGGGTCATAAGTATGGTGAATTAAGGTCACAAAATGAAATCCCTTGATATCCTTGGCTTCTGCCTCAACTTCCTTGAAGCTTTCAACAATGTATGCCCCAATAGTGAGAGGGAAGGCAGGCCAAGGATTTTTCTTCCCCTTACTTAGCATCTTTTAAAACCTTGTACTCATATGATAACATACCTCCTGCAATAGTAATTTGTCTGTGGCAAACCTGTGAAGTGCATGACGAGGCTTATACAAGCTAAATACCCTGAGGAACGTTCCCTCCTCGATGGGGAACAAATCCGCTACTTTATTAATAGTCTCCATAGCTCTCTTCGACATGTCAGGAGGATTTTCTCCGAAGAGAAACTAGTACAAAGGGGCAATGAATGTCTCAGGGATGGATGTTAGGTTGTGTTATATTCTTTCCATGACTAGCTCTCCTAGTGAACCAGTGGGTTAGAGGGGGGGCGGAGCCCCCCCTTCGTTGCGTCAATTGCACAACGGGGGGTCACAGGGGGTTTGAGGAGGGTGGCTAGCCCCCCTCTACGGGCTCTAGGGTAGTGCCCCGTGGAAATATTTTTGTGACCCTGTATTAGGTGGGTGAACCTACCTATGGTTTTGTGCATGGATTTCGCACATAGTTTTGGGCGCAATGGTTTTCGGTCCATGGTATTGGATGCTTCGAAATGTATATATATGTATTGTAACATTGAAAGGAACATAATTAAAAATCAAGCTGGTAGTCCCAGTTTTTGGATCCAGGGAAAAATACCTATGTATATGTGTTTTATGTGTTATTCTCTCGCACTGTTTATTTTCTATGTTTTAGAATTCGTATACAGGTAATTTCTATACGGCGCTAAAACCTACAATGGACTCAAGTACACTTTTATAACCTGGGTCCCAAAGTATCTTATAATATTGCTGCATGGGTTCTATCGTAACTTTTGTCTAGTTATAACTCCACTTTATGAAATGACATCTCACACATACCACATCTAATAGGTACGAGGCGATGTACAATTATGATGGTTGGTCTGCCTCAGGATACTTCACTGCCTGTATGTTAATATTCAACACGAAAGCAAGGATGCTAGCCCAGTTGAATATTGTGCCTTTGGGGGTGACAATGTACATAATAGGGACCCATGACCCAAGAAAGGTATCGATGTTAGGCCTCCCGTACAATTGATTCATCATTGCAACAATGAGTTGGTAAAATTTCTTCATTCCTTCCATCCTATACACTTTATCATTTTTCACCCAAAAGTTAGAAGGATCTTGCCAGGAAGACCTTAAAATGTCCTATGTTGGAATAAGAAAATATGACACCCATTTGGTATTAAGTGTTTCTAATTTATCTCACAACCTGTAATAAGAAGCAATGTCTGCCGAAGAGATGGATGCGAAGGCTCCACCTGTATGATTCCTTATTACCCACGGATTTATGTCAGTGTTATGTATAATCTAATCGATGGTCTCTACACATGGGAAGACAAGTGGATGCAAGGCTACTTTTTGGAGCCTAGACCTCGACATTGAGGTGTGCATTGAATTCTTCTTGCTCCTCAGGGATGTCCTTCTTAGAAACTTTTGAATATATGTTGAACTAGGATAGTTTGGTAGTCTTATTGATGTTTCCCACATTGTTCATGTAGATTTGAGGCGGTGGGCCTTGGTGTCTTTCCTGGCCACTACTTTCAGTGCTCTTGTGGTAAGGCTTGACTACCCAAGGCACCATTTCTCCAGAAAAAGAGGAAATAGAGATGCAATCATTGTCCACGTCGCCTGACATGTGAAACAAATAATCCCACGATGACAGAAAAAACTTGAATAATGTAAAACTAAAATTGAATCATTAATCAAGGCTTCAGAGTACTAGGAAAAGTCTCGGAGGGGAGTCATGTTCATAAGAGGTCATTGGGTCGCACAAGATAGGGGTCGAAAGAAATGAGAGAATAAAATATTCAACTTGGTGACTTGGGTTGGCTAGGTCACAGATTTAGGTGAGTCGCATGATTCACAAGTTGTAGGATTCACAAGGGTAGGTAGGTTGTAGGAGCCGCAGTAGTCACGTGGTCACATGGGTTGTTGGGTCACACAATAAGGGAGGTCGCAAGTTTGGGTGTATCCCCAGGTCAAATTATTTGACCTATTGCTTCTTTTGCTTTTGTGACTTGTTATCTAGGGAGGCTTGAAGGAGAAGCCAAAGCTTAAAATGGGGCCTTAGGAATTTACTAGATCTAAAACCTAAGTTACTAAGACGGAAAGCATGAACATGAGAGAGGTGGGACTGGATACGTTGGTAGAGAGGGGCTTATATGGAAAAATGCTTAACTAGAGGGTTGTAGGGAGGAAATGAGCTAAGAAGGGGCATCAAAGGGTGAATAAAACCATCCCATTAGGGAAAGCTAGGGGTCAAAAGGTAGAAGGGGATAAATGGAAAATAATAATGATTACAGGGGAGAGGAAAGGTCACCTACCCAGAGCGAGTTGCACACCTCTCTAAGTCACCAAGCCTATTCGTCTCTTGAGTGCTCCAATGAAATTGACAAATGAACCAGCAGAGTGAGTCATTTATATAGAAAAGGTTGTATGTGTGAGGTCAAATGGGTTCGTTGAGTCGCACAAGTCACAAGTTCGTGAGGGGTATCTCCTCATCTCTTTGTGACTTAGCGACCTAGCGACATAGTGACCTCTAAGGACGAGGTCACATAGCCATAGGATAGAGTGAGAATATGTGTTGGGACCTAGCCACCTAGTCGTATTGTCACATGGTCACGAGGTTATGAAACGTCAAAAAATTCTAAGTCACAACCTTGTGACTTGACTTGGTTAAAGAGAAGGGATGTCACAGGTCATGGTTTTTTAGTGAATGAAATCTCGTTTTATGCAACCTGCGACATAGGTAGAAGATGAACCTTAAGTCCCGGATAATTGGATCTATGGGACCTAAGATACTTTGCTGACTACCAAAATGTTGAGGTGAGATTTTAGAAGTAAGTGAAAAAGTACAAACTTGGTGCAGGGCTCCCAAAATTTTGAAGGGGCAGAAATTTTGGGAGGGTTTTTGTAGTGGCTACAACAATTGCTGATTTTCTAATAGAACCTCAATATCCTTGCTTTCCATTTATTTTGGATGTAGTGGATCTTTGTGAGTGTTTCTTTCCAATATCATGGGTCCCACTTACGTTTCCAGGTTACCTTTAGTACTGATTAGGAGCTCCCTACTACTTCGACTTAGCCTTTTAACCACATAGACCAAAGACATTCTCGACAACTCGAGATAGGGGTTTGGATAATGATATGAGATATAAATATCTTTAGTATTGTGGCTATATATATGTAGTGTTGCTCTGTTGGCAACAATCCTAGACAGTACCCTGGCGGAGTCACTCCCTGGAAATCGTAAGCATTGTTGTACTTCCAACGAGCCTAGAAAGTACCCCAGCAGAGTCGCTACATTATCTCTCTATGAAGGAAGCATTTCTCAATCCTTTCCCCTTTATTTAAATTTTATTCATGTGCTCATTGGAACTTATTCATTTGGTATATATTTTCTTGGGTGGATGAGGGATATTGACTTATTTTATTGTAAAAGAGGTTGTTTCTAGTTTTTAGAGACTTTATTGTTATCCCAAAATATGTTGTTCATTAAGGTTTTCCTTTCCCCTTCTCAAGCCAGCGGGATGAACTGATTCATTCAAGTTATAGCTAAGTCAAAATCGAGACTTATTATTGAAATATAGGGTGCCATGGATAATTGGAGTTTCCCACACAGATAGATCTTCACACCTTCCCTTGGTCGCAAATTTAGGATTGATCAAGTGGAGGCATAGAAAAAGGTACAACTCAGCCATTGGCGTAGAGGCTACCCCAACCCTAAGGGGTTTGATTCATGCAACGTTCTAGAATCTTTTATTCAGGGTACGATCTTTATTAAAGAATGGAGATACAATGATTAAAAGGCATGAAAGAATATGAAACTAAGTTCAAAAGGAAAAATTAGGGCTAGAGCTAAGAAAAGTGTAGAAAGCAAAACATAAAAGAAATTATAGCATAGGGATGGAAAAGAAGCTACGAGATCTGCTAAGGAAAGTAAAATTTGAGGTCATGGCCATTTACAAGGAGGGGTTTGACCCTCCCTTCTAAGGTCTATAGTCTCTAGGTATGCTAGCCAATCTTCTTCTTAACCTAAAACAGAACAATCGAGAAGGCCTAAAAGTTGGTGTGTTTACCTTTGTCCTCATGGGTCTTATCCCATTTGAGAACTAGGTTACCTACATTAAAGTCATTACTCCCTGTGGAATTTTTATAAAATCAGCTCTTCATTCGACTTTCATGCACGACAAACTTATCCTTAGCCTTTTGTCTTTCTCCGTCTAGCTTAAGAAGGGTGTTGATTTGGCTTTGCATGGTAGGGAAAGGTGTGCCTCATGAATCTTGTAACAAATGGAGAGTAGGTAGGTACAAGTTCAATGCAAAATGGCTTCTTTTTCATAGACTAGGAAATAAGGGGAGGTTCCAAGAGATGGTTTCGAGGTAACACAGTAGGGCCATAGGGAATTATTCAGGGCATTGTGCCTATTCCTCTGGTGACATAACAAGGTTTTCTTGAGAATTCATATTAGGTTTTTGTTAGTGGACTTTGCTAGGCCATTTCCTTAGGGTTAGTGGTTACCTAAATGTTTGAAAACAATACCATTTTCGAAAGAAAAAACATATAACTTGAAATACGAGAAATAATTAGTATTATAAAAAATGAGGGAGTGTGGGACAACAAACCTAGTCATGATGTGATGAATAACAAAATATATTACCTCCTAATCATTGGTTTTACACAATGGGATGGCTTCCACCCACCTTTTGAAATATTTGATAGTTGTGAGAATGTACCTGTGATATTTCAATGAGTGTGGCACAATTTCCCCAATGACATGTAGCCCCCATTGTTGAAACGGTTATTCAACTACTATAGCTTGGAGTGGGGTGGCTGAACGAGACTCTCTTCCAGTGCGCTTTTGGTAGATTAATAATTTACGAATGTACGCATGAGCATCCTTGAACGAGATGGCCCAATAGAAATTGACTCTCATGATTTTATGGGATGTAGTATCGTCATCATAGTGGCCTCCTGGCTCATCATGAAGCTCCTTTAACACCAGCTAGGATTCATCAGATTCTGAGCACTTGAGTAGTACACCATTGTGTCATTTACAAAACAGATTTCCCTGTATTAACTAATGAGATGTAGCTTTAAGCCTCATGACTCGTTTTTTTCTCCTGGACAAGGTAGGAGGTAGGGTCCCTTTCCCTAAATATTGTTTCAGATTGAAATACGAAGATAAAGAGTCATGTGTCATTGTGAGGTTGTTTTGGCACATCTTAATCTCATGGTCCCAAACTTTTAATTATTCATTTTGTTGAGCTGCAGCTTTAGTGGCCAATTCACATAACCCATCCCCTTTAACTGTGTGATCCAACTTGAACTCCAAGTCATATTCCTCGAGGCAACTCATCTAGTTAGCTCTTCATTTACTCAACTCTTGTTGGATGATGAGTGAGCTAATAGCAGGATGAGGAATGAACTTCTTACATGGTTCTTCAGGATATAGGTGTTATCCATGATAACACTTAGAAATAGTTTTTGGGTCAATTGGTCAAATTATCTATGGTTTTAAATTTTCTCAAAATATAAGCTCATGTACAAAGTTTCATTTTGTCATCTTGTCATTATGTAGAGTCAATAGGAGTTTAAATATGATCAATCATAAAGGTCAAAATCCAAAGTTCCATGTGTGTTGGGCTTATTTGTTCATGATGGGAATTTTGATAGTTTTGTAAAAATTCGTAGCAACTCCAATTAGGGAAACCAAAGGTTTTCTAAAAAAGTTCCTGAATGTTCCGTAGAGGATCTATCTCTTCTAATACCTGTCCCGCTATGAAATTGTGTTGCTGTGGTAATGGTCCTTTTATTTAAAACACACTGTGGGTCAGATTCATGGTAAGTCATGAATACATGTTTTTTTCCTTTGTCCCCTAAATATTCACACTGTATAGCTTCATTCATACCTCATTTTCTTTTCACTTCAAAATATTTATGTTTTCTTATGAGTTGGTGTTGTTGTATTTAGGAAAGAGTCCATTGTTGTCAAAGAAAGTCCAGTTGTCTTTAGGGTAATTTCGAGGGGAAAAGAATCGTTGTATGTGTTGCAGCCATGGAATAGAAAAAGAAGTATAAAGGATGCTCAGCTTTATGCTATGAACCCACATACATAAAGCTATTTGAGGAAGACCTTGTTTTCATGCAATATTTTGTGAGCATGAGATGCCTACGTTTTTGAGAGAAGTTGCAGGGTTTCCATGTTCAAATTGCCAAGGATTTTTCCATGAACTTCACTAGAATAGAAACAAAGGTTGGTCTTCTAAACTTTGCAATGTCCCCTGAAATAATTTCTCATGTTACAGAAATCTCTAGGTCAGGAGAAATGTGGTTCAAGGTTTAGAAGTTTCAACTTCTAAATTGTGATGAATTCCCCAAGGAAGAACACATAGGGATTAACATGACTACTGGAATTTCATGAACTTGCCTCAAAGAGAATTTTTCGAAACTCGTAATGGCCATATAGAAGTATTTCACATGTGAAGTCAGATTCAACATGGTTTACCAATATCATTTCAGATATCTACTGCATTTCACAGGTGAACAACCTCTAGACATTCATTTTTATCTCTTTAGAAGTTTGGGAAAGATGGTTGACAAGGTCCAAGGAAAGATTAATGCTAGTAATACCTTTTTATTTCACCATGGCCTCATTAAATTGCTAGTTATAGAAGAGATACATAGGTTAAACAGAGATTGGCTTACCTTTTCATTTTCGAGTGGCTATGAGTTAGATACTTCCACCCCCTCTAGGAGAACTCCAAAGTCACAATAAATGACCACTAGGGAAGAGAAGAAACTTGTAGTGAAACTTGTAGTAATAACTTCTACAAGCACTAAGAGGAGGATGTCCAGAAGGCATAGTAAAAGGAAGGTAAGCTAATTGATATCCTAGAGGCCATTGCGATTGAAGAAAGCCCAATTGAGAAGCATATAGAAGTGATGAAGACTAAAACTAAAAACAAGAGCAAGAGGGCCAGGAAATTAGATTTTTCACAAGAAGAATAAGGTTTTGTCTTCAAGCCAAGGAAACCTATTACAAGGTCATTGCAACAAATAGAAAAGATGTCAGAACTTCCTTTAGAAAAAACAGAGGAAAAGGAAAGGCAAGGAGCCTGTACAAGAAAAAAGAGAAATAGAGTTTCTGCAAGAAAAATTGAGAGAGGCTAGACAAGATGTCATTAATTCTGAACTTGAGTTTGAGGTGTGGCAAAGAGAGGTGTCAAAGTAGATAGACTTCTGTGATGAAACTGGAGAAAAATCCAGAGAGATGGTGAAGAGAACTTTGCCTTTGCATAGAATGTTGAAACACCTATACAGAATGAACAAATAGGTAGAAGCAGAAAGGAATAAGTTGTAGGGACAAGCCAAAGCATTAGAAGCTCAGATTGAAATGATCAAAGTTGAGCTCTTAAAGAGAAATCTCAAGATTTTTGTTGTAGTAGATGACACTCCTTAGATATTGTAAAACCCTCATTTTTTCCTATACTTTGTTTAATTAAGTGTTCAGCGTAGTGCAAAGTTGAAAATGATATCACGAGTAATAAGGAGGCACAAGAAACCATGAAAATTCAAAAACTCATAAATTTCACAATTTCATAGCAACTCCCCATAGGTAAGCTGGATATTTGCTACAAAATTGTTGTAGGTTCTCATGGAGGATAATGCCAGTGTAAATCTTAGCTAAGGGAGTTCTAATGGAATGAGTTTAGCTAAAAACATTAGTGAAGACTTTAGAACTTTCAGCAAGATCATAATGGTATGAAAATAGTGTTTTTTGTAATTTGCTACCAATTTTTGCTACGAAACTGTTAAAATATGCTTTTCCGCGTTATAAATTTTTTTATTTGGCATCAGACAACAAGGAAACTAGATGGAATACAAGTCATAAGAGTGTCCACATCATCACAAAGGACTCCTATTTTTCAGGAAGACATGTCAACATGTCAGGCCGGTCAACATCCATGTGGGAAAATCTCAACACTCCAACACATCAACACTCCAACACATCAGGACTTGGTTGGATTTGATAAATTTCATCAACAGAATTTTGTTGAGCTCATAAACAATGGAAGAATCCTATTTGTATTGAAATTATGTAAAACAAAAAAATCTCTACGAAGGCTCAATGTTTTTTAGGTCAAATAGGATTAGGTCTCTTAGTCATTAATTGAATGTAGCCTTGGTGGCAGATTTTGTAAAGGATATCTCACTCTACATATTTGTATTTTCTTGACTCTAAATGGGTTGATCGATGATGTGAGAAGGCCACTTCATGTAAAAAAATTATCCAATTAATATACATTTTGTAGTAGAGTTTGTTTTCCTACCTGAGATTTTGTTTTGGCTTTATGTTTTCTTATCATGCTTCTATGTTGTTATCAGTGTTGATAGCATATTTATTACTTGGAATTCATGTCAAATTTCTCCAACGTCCTTCAATTTTCTATGTGTTACTATAAATTTTTACATCACACCAGTTTAAAGCTAAAACTACCTCTGCTTCCATGAAAATACTGTTGTCTGTAATTGATTTTCTTCAATTGACTCCATGCCCAATGGTGGTTGCCATAACTCTCTCTTTCACCTAAAAAATCACATAAAAATATAGATTTAGCCATCTATAAGTGATTTTTATCTAGAACATCATATTGTTTTCTTTGAGAGATCCCTCTCATGTTAGAAGGGTTAACTTATATCTATAAGTTGTTTGAAATAGTTACTCTTGGTTGGAGGTTGTCACAACTCAACCTCTTCTAACCTAGTGATAAAATTTTTGTGTGACTGTCAAGAGTTCAAAAGTTGTATTATCCTAGGTGATTCTTTTCAAAGTAGTTGAGCTCTTGAAGGTAGCAAGATATCAGCCATTTCAAGGTTGTACTTCTATCTTGGCGAGTACACTGACATTTTCAACTTAAAGGTGGCTCCCAAGAAGATTTACATGAGGATAAATTGAGATCCATATCCACCAATGATAGTTGATAATCCAAAGAAAATTCTCAGAGGAATTGGTAGCTCACCAAAATCAGGTACTCCACATCTCTTTGTCTCTTCATCTTTACCCTCTGGAGGTGTTCAAAGTATTGAGGACATAAATTTTGATTAAAATTTTTAGCAAACACGTTTTAGATCTAAATCATAAAATGAATTAACGGAAATTGTCCTAGATCTAGAAAGATTAGGGGTAGACACCACATCTATGTTTCCAGATAAAGGAATGTTTTGGGAAACTGTAACATCAAAATTGTCATTACAATAGGAGTATTTATAAAAAATAAAAGAGCTTGACGATTTTGAATTCTTGTTGTAAAGAAGAGCTGGTATCCCTTTACCTGAGTGGATTTCTTTTATTTCTATGTTGAAGATCCTTGTAACTCATTTTCCTACAGTCGCATCTGCTTTCGCTACCACTCATATTAGTTTGATAGCTACCACACCTATTGTAGTTTCTACTAGTACATCTATTGTTGTCACCATTACAATGGCAAGATTCCCTCCTCCTCCACCTCCTGTAAGCCTTGCTAGATAAGCCCATCTTGTCTTGCCTACTCAACTTCATGATCTACCACAAGGATACTTTACTAGAATAAAAACTTTTGGAGGTGAGGAGGGAATTACTGCAGAAAAACATGTTGACCAATTTAATGATTTCATAGACTCAGAGGAGGTAGATGAAGAATATGTTAAGATGAGATTTTTTATACAAAGTTTCATCAATGAAGTTAGAAAATGCTTTAAAGCCTTAACCCCAAGAAGTATACATGATTGGGATCAATTAGAAGACAGATTCTTAAGGAAATGGGTAAGTAAGGTGAATATTGTTGAAGAATTGACTGAATATAATAATTTGAAGAAATCTAGTAATGAATTAGTGCAAGACTTTTAAAAAAGGTTTAACAAAGTGTATAATTCCATTCTTGCTCATATAAAACCTCCCCTAGGGACTGCCCAATCACATTATGTTGAAGCTTTTGATTATGAGTTTTCCATTTTGCTAAGAGAGATGGAATTTTCCACTTTGTTTAGCATGCAAAATGATGTTGTTAAGGTGGAGGTCAACATGGCTGCAGAAAAAAGGTCAAAGTCTAGGAAAGAAAGAGTAAAGGAGGAAGAGTAACCTTCTTCATCTTTGGATGTAAAATTTGACAGCATGATGAAAACCATGGAAAAACTTATGGAAAGACTAACACTTGGAAATAATCCTCCTGTTGCACAACCATAACCACAAATAAGAAACCCAAATTTTAGGAGAATTCATATTCAATAGAGAAAAAAAGAACAAAGAAACCAACATGATCAGCAAGTTAGGCCCCCTTTCTAGCCAAATCTAGTTGATGAAGAAGAAATGTAGCCAAAAAATCAAGAAGACATCATACATTATTTGGATGAGGATGAAACATGAAGGATGTTTTTAACAAAAGAAGAGCATCATGAATCTAGTAATGACATGTGTACTGATGAAACTAAAAAAAAATTAGAATACCTAAAAGGATATCAACATTCCATTTTTGAGATGCAAAAACAATATAACTTGAGGAATATGAATGTCCATGTAGTTGAGAATAACAATTAGCCTAAGAAAGAAGATGTTCCAAATGTTGTTGAATCGAATAAAGATGCTCCTGGGAAAGAAATTGAAAAATGTAGCCAATTTTTAGCCTCGAAAATGAGATTTCAAAAATAAAAATTGCTAACCCCTTTGGAGAAATAATAAGGGTTACATAATATAGGAATCAAATTGTTAAAATGCTTAACCCTCAAGGTTGACCCTAAGATACTCTAAATCTTCAAGAAGATCACCCTACCATTTTCTTAGGAGAAGAGTGTAAGATGAGAAAAATGAAGAATTATCACCTTTTTGTGTGTGTTTAAATATTCATGACATGACATTACACAATGTTATGTTACATTCAGGGGCATCTCACAATTTAATGCCAAAGGTCATCATGTAAATATTGGGCTTGGACATGTCCATACCTTACAAGGATTTATTCTCATTTTATTATAAGTGATTTCAATGTATAGGCTTAATCAAAGATGTAGTGGTTGGTCTAACTCAACTCCTTGCTAAAACTGTAGTGATGGACATAATTGTAGATGATATTCCACGAAAGTTTGGTATGTTGTTTTCTAGATCATGGGCTACTAAAATCAAGGGAACCATTCAAATGGACATGTCCTATGCCACTATCCCTATTTTTGGTGAGTAGAAAAGATTATATCGAGAGTCTAGAATGACATATATGGTCAACGGCAAAGACAAACCTGAAAATTTCTCAGTTTATGCGGTGGAAACAGAGTTAGGATCCTTTATTCTTTTCAATGGAATTACAGGTGAAACATAAAATCAGAAAGTTGAAGAAATTGACATAGAAGGTTGGTGGCACATGAGCTTTGATGGTTCTTCTAGAAGAGATAGAGTTGGTGTAGGAATTTGGATAATCAACCCAAGAGATGAAAGTCAGTTTTGCTCTTACAAACTCAATTTTGATTGCACAAATAACATGCCTGAATATGAAGCTCTGGTTTTGGCTTTAGAAGTTTTAAAAAACTTAGGTGCTATTTTTTTTTTCAATTTTTGGTGATTTTGAGTTAGTCATCAAACAAGTAAATGGATCCTATCAAAATAAATATGTTCGAATGAGAGCATACATAAATTTAATTCTTGAATTGTTGGAAAATTTTGAACAACACAATTTCATAATCAGGCCTAGAGAACATAATGGTATTGGAGATTCCATGGATGTTTCAGCCAACCTATTTATAATTCCAATCCATTCCAACAAGAAATATGAGATTGAAACCAGATATAGGCCAAACATTCTTGATAACATAAAAAGTTGGCTGGTATTCGAAAATGATCAACAAGTAAAAAATTTCCCGGAATTGAGAGAAGAGTTTGAAACCATTCAAATTGACTAGCAGAATATGTTTGTTGAAACCAAAGCTAGTACAAAAGTCATCTAGATGAAAAACAATTATACTCCTAAGGGGTTGATTCCTCTTGAAAAATTGTTTAACCAAAATGATGTAGCCAAGACTCCTAAGATAAAATATGATGACGAAGAGGTTGAAACGTGTAATGTTGGTACTACAAAAAACCCTAAGTGTGTCAAATTGTCTAAGTACCTTTCTTCTAAGTTAAAGCAGAGATATGTTGATTTGACGGAGTGATACATAGATGTTTTTGCATGGAGTTATGTAGATTTGAAAAGATATGATCCTAGTATAATCCAACATACAATACTAATAAAGAAAAATGAAAATCCTTTCAAACAAAAGCTAAGGATTAATCCTCTACTTCTGCCATTGATTGAAAAGGAGTTTAATTTGTTTTTTAAGCAAATATCGTAGTAGCATTAAGGTTTTCTAGTTGGTTGGCTAATTTGGTACCTGTAAGGAAGCAAAATGGAGAGATCGAGATATGTATTTATTTCAAAACCTTAAATAAAACCTCACTAAAAGATAATTATCCTCTTCTCAATATGGATCACATACTGTAGAAAATTGTAGGATGACAAAGGATGTCAATGTTAGATGGTTTCTAAGGCTATAATCAAATATTGGTGCATCCTGATGACCAAGAGAAGACAACTCTTACCACTCCTTGGGGAACATTTATGTATGCCAAGGTGCCCTTTAGGCTCATGAATGCAGGAGTGACCTTTCATAGGGTGATGGACATTGAATTTGCAGAAGAAAAGGAAAAATTTGTGCTTGTATATTTTGATGAAATCACTGTGTTCTCAAAGAAAGAAGAAGAACATCTCAAGAACTTGGAAAAGATTCTTCAAAAATGCAACAAAAATGGTATTTCTCTATACCCTGCGAAAATTGTTTTTTCTTTGAGAAATGGAAAATTATTGGATCATTTAATATCAAAGGAATGGATTAAAATTGATCCAAGTAGATTTTTTTCTATTCAGAAGATATATCTTCCCAAGAACAAAAAAGAAATTCAATCTTTTCCTGGCAAGGTGAATTTTGTTAGAAGATTTATTCCTAACTTTGGAAAAATTGTGAAGCATATCACCAAGATGCTTAAGAAGGATTGTGACACTAAGTGGATAGAAAAGGCTAAGCATTCTTTTTAAGAGATCAAGGAGGTTCTTACTCAAGCTCTAGTACTTAGATAACTTGATTTTTCAAAATAATTTCTGGTTTTTACATTTGCTTCAGAACATACAATTGCAGGAGTATTGTTGCAGAGAAAACAACAGGGTAATGAATAACCTATTTATTTTTTTAGAAGTACACTTGGAAATTCTAAATTGAAGTACATCATTATGGACAAACAAGCTTATTATTTTGTGAAGGAACTTAAATATTTCAGGGTATATGTTATCCATTCAAACATTGTTGCTTTTGTACCTAATTATGTAGTAAAAGATATATTAACCCAAGCTGATCCAGATGGTAAGAGGAGTAAGTGGATTGCCACTTTATTGGAATATGATTTGGACATTAGACCTAAAAATTGGTGAAAGGACAAGGACTGGAAAAGCTTATGACTCAATAAAATTTTTATTGTCTAGACATTAATTTTATAGTAGATATTTTAGATGTGATTGCAAATGAACAATTGATTCCTGTTGAAGAAAACTTATTATATCAGACTAGTATAAGGATGTCATTTTGTTTTTACAACAAGAAAGATCTCCTTTTGAATTATCAAAATCAAAAGCCATATTTGTTAAGCTGAAATCCGTGAGGTACTTCATCTTGAACAAAATTCTGTATTGGAAAGACACAGGTGGAATACTTCTTAACTGTCTACTAGAAGATGAAGTTGATAAAGTGTTTGAAGAGTTTCGTAAGGGTGATTGTGGGGGTCATCATTATTGGAAACAAGTAGTGAATAAAATACTTAGAGAAGGATTTTATCGGCCTTCAACGTTTAAATATGCCTATAAGAAGATTGATGCTTGTAATGAATGTCAAATATTTGATGGAAAGTGAAAGTTGTTGCCATTACCTTTGAAACCTATATTTTATAGCTCCTTTCCAGTAGTGGGGGTTGGATTTTATTAGTGAGATACATCCTGCATCTTCAAGGTAGGTTCGGTGGATCCTAACTGTTACACTGAAATTTGTCACCATGACTATCTGCAGTCTATATGGCGCCATCAATAGCCATATTGTCCTCTTTGTCAAGCCCCATACCTCTGCTCTTCATGTCAAAGCTTCAAAAAGAGAAAAAGTCACTTGAAAACATGTTTATCTCTGGGTACGCAGGTTCTCTCTACCTTGCCTGCGTGTACGCACTCCA
>APFE030985733.1:63242-74552 GCA_000404065.3 Pinus taeda
TGGGTGCGTACCCTGTAAAGGTCAAAAGGCGCGAGTTTCATCTTAAAAAAGTTACTTGTGGTCACTTCTAGAGCTTTCTAGAAGAGTGTTTGACGTGTATTGAGCGCCTCCAGATGGTTCATGCATCCCTATGATAGAGGAACTTATCCCATCAAGAGAGGAGCTACCCGATCCAAAAGAGGGAGTATCCCATTGATGTTGGAACTGAATAACTTCCTCTAGAACACTATAAATACAGGCATTGGGCCAGAGGAGGGGAGGTTGAAAGCTGAACATTCAAAGGGTAAATGCTGCTGGAATTAGGACTTCCATTTTTAACTTGTGAGGAGGAGATCACTATCCTTCCTTGTTGCCATATTTGGAGTGGGTGAGCTTGTCAAAGTAGAGGAAATCTCTTGCTGGACCCTGGGAGGAGCTTGCACAACACCAAGACTCAGGTTGTAATGGTTCCTTTTTTGTTTCCTTAATACAAATAAGTCCATTCTTCTCAATGATTTGTTGTTAATGAATTATTTCATGTACTCCTTGGTCTATGTTGACAATATGCTTTGTTTTATGAATATTCAGATGTTATGTAATCATTTGCTTTGTTAGTGTATGCAGGTCTGAAAGTGAAGGAGGAGCTCATCTGGATCAGCAAGGCTGGACTGCTACAACAAGCGTTGGACCTAAGGTAAGATCGAAAACATTTGAATTCTCATAGGATAATGTGTGTTTAGAGAAGGATTGCTCTTGTTTGGTTTGTTTGTCACTAGAGAGTCTTAGACTCCTAGGGAGGTTAGATTTGTCCGCAAATATAACTCTTTCCGCATGACACTAACAGCCACTGATTATTTTACAAAGTGGATTGAAGCAGTTCCTACAAGACAAGCCATAGATTCAGTAATCATACAATTTCTAGAAAATAACATCTTATCTAGATTTGGCTGTCCAATAAAGATCATCACTGATAATTCTTAGGCCTTCAAATCAAAGAAGCTAATAAGTTTTTGCAACCAGTATAATATCACCCTTGGTCACTCTATAGCCTATTACCCTCAAGGTAATGGCTTGGTTGAGTCTAATCAGAATTATCAAGAGAATTTTATAGGAAGACAAGAGGTCATGGCACTTCAAACTTATAGTTTCCTTATGGGCTAGCAAAATTTGTACTAAAAGATCCATAATGGGTTCTCCTTATGAGTTGGTTTATGGAACTGATGTTGTGTTTCTTGGCTCTCTTAGAGGTCTAGTGATGGAATTATTACAAGGATTGGAGGAAGAACCAAATGCAATTAAAAGGACGATCGATCAACTGATTTCTTTGTAGGAAAAAAGAGAAGAAGTATACACCAATTATCAGCAATCTCAAAATAGAGTTGAAAGGACATTTGATAGAAATACAAAAAAAAAGGAGAATTTCAATATTCATGATGTGGTTTTGAAGTGGGAGGCTAGGATTGAAGACAAAGGAAAAAATGGCAAGTTTGAAAACAAATGGAAAGAGCCATATAATATATCAGACTACCATGGAAATAACACATTTATACTACAAGAGATGGATGGTCAACTGTGTAATGGAGGACCTATCAATGGTAGGTTTCTCAAGAATTATTCTTCTTGATACATTCAACTGGAAGAAACGTCATTGTACATATTCCATTTTTCACTTTCAAATTTGCAGATGTGGATGATCTCTTCAACAAGTTTGAGACCGAAGTGAAGGCCATAAGAACTTGGAAATGATATCATCAGTTTTTAGTTTTCAATAAGGAAACTCGTCTGTTGGTTCTTTTCTATACCACATGGGTAGAACATCCCCATTGGGGCCACTGTTATCAATGATAACACTTAGAAATAATTTTTGAGTCAATTGTTCAAAGTAGCTATGGTTTTAAATTTTCTCAAAATAAAAGATCATGTACAAAGTTTCATTTGTTCATCTTGTCATTATGTAGGGGCATATGAGTTTAAATAGGGTTAATCATAATGGTTAAAATCCAAACTTCCATGTGTGTCAGGATTATTTATTCATGATTGGAATTTTGATAGTTTTGCAGAAATCCGTAGTAACTCTAGTTAGGAAAACCAAGGGTTTGCTACAAGAGTTCATGACACTTCCATAGCAGATCTATCTCTTCGAATACATGTCATACTACAAAATTGTGCTTCTATGGTAACGGTCCTTTTTTTTCAAACACGTTGTGGGTCAGAGTCACATTAGGTCATGAACACATGTTGTTTGCCTTTATCCCCTAAATATTCACACGATATAGCTTCATTCCTACCTCATTTTATTTTCACTTTAGAATAGTTTTGTTTTCATATGAGTTGGTCTAGTTGTCTTTAGGAAAGAGTCCATTGTTGTCAAAGCAGATATAGATGTCTTTAGGGTAATTTGCAGGTGAAAAGAAGCTATCTATGTTTTGCAGCCATGGCACATAAAAAGTAGTATAAAGCAGGCTCAGTTGTACGCTATGAACCCACATACATGAAGTTGTTGGAGGAAGACATTTCTTTCATCCAATCTTTCTCTAGTGTTAGATGCCTACATTTTTTCTAGAAGTTGCAAGGTTTTTCCATAAACTTCACTGGAACATAACCGAAGGTTCCTCTTCTGAGCTTTGTAGTGTCCTATGACACAATTTCTCATGCTATAGAGATCCCAAGGTCATGAGAAATGTGTTTAAAGGTTTATAAGTTTTAGCTGCTAAATTATGATGAATTCCTCAAGGAAGAACACATAGGGATTGACATGACTATTCGCATTTCCATAACTTCCCTCAAAGCGAATTTTTCCAAACTCCTAATGGTAATCCAAAAGTATTTCACATGTGAAGGTAGATTCAACATGGTTTACCAATATCATTTCATATTGCTACCGAATTTCAAGGTAAACAATCTCTAGACATTCCTTTTTATCTCCTTAGAAGTTTGGGAAAGATGGCTGACAAGGTCCAAGCCAAGCTTGATGCTAGTAATACCTTTGTTTTTCACCATGGTCTGATTAAATTGATGGTTATAGAAGAGACAAATAGGTTAAACAGAGATTGGCTTACCTTTTTATTTTTGAGTGGATATGATTTAGATACTACCACCCCTTCTAGGATAACTCCAAAATCTCAATCAATAACCCCTACGGAAGAGAAGAAACATGTAGCAGAACCCATAGTAAAAACTTCTACAAGCACTGGGAGGAGGATGACCAGAAGGCAAAGTAAAAGGAAGGGTAAGCTAACTGATATCCTAGAGGCCATTGAGATTGAAGAAATCCCAATTGAGCAACCTATAGAAGTGACCAAGAATGAAACTAAAAATAAAATCAAGAGGGCCAAGAAATTAGATTTTTCACAAGAAGAATCAACTTTTGTCTTCAAGTCAAGGAAACTTATTACAGGGGGAATACAACAAACTGAAAATATGCTAGAACTACCTTTAGAAGAAACAAATCCATCAAAGAAAAGGAAAGGCAAGGATCTTGTACAAGAAAAGAGTGAAATATAGGTTCTGGAAGAAAAATTAGGAGAGGTTAGACAAGAAGTCATTAATTCTAAACATGACTTTGAGGAGTGGCAAAGGAAGGTGCCAAAGAAGATAGACGTCTATGATGAAAATGCAAAAAAATCCATAAATATGGTGAAGAGGACTTTTCTTTTGCATATAATGTTGAAACACATGTACAAAAGGAATAATTGGCTACAAGAAGAAAGGAATAAGTTGCAGGGACAAGTCAAAGCATTAGAAACTCAAATTGAAATGATCAAAGATGAGATCTTAAAGATAAATCTCAAGATTTTTGTTGTAGTAGATGACACTCCTTAAATATGGTAAAACCCACATTTTTGTGTATAACTTGTTTAACTAATAGTTTCAGCATTGTGCATAGTCGAACATGATACTAGGAGTAATAAGGAGGCACCGGATGTTATGAAACCAGCACACAAAAAGACAGAAAAGATAGATGAATGCCTTAGAAATAATCCTCTTTGAGGGGGTAACCTCCTTTACATTACACAAATGAACAATTCTTCGATGATACAAATGACAAGACATCCTTTCTATATTTAGGAGTCTAAGGGGTCATAATATAATCAGAGCTCACATAACTATAATAATGTAAGGGCACAATAATAACAATAGTGGGCCTCTATGGGGAAAAATAATAACAACATGGGGACTACATGGGTACAACAATATAACAAGGGGGTTGTACTAATAATAATAAAGGTTTACACTAGAAATATAGGGACCTAACATGCCCCTCTCCTTCAAAACGTGTTGTCCTCAACGCTTGAGTAGTTCTTGATGCTTCTGTATAAATTCTTATCCTCCCATATGGATTCTTCAGTGGGTAAGTTCTTCCACTTGATGAGATACTCTGAAATTGATCTTTTTCGTAGTTGTGAATTTCTCATTTTTTTGACTGCTTCAAGTTCCAATATGATTTTTCCTTCCTTGTCAAGTTCTCGAAATACTGTTTGAACTGGGATCTTCTGCAATTTTTGAATGAGTTCCCACTAATTTGGGCATATGGATATCTGTAAGGCTTGATGTTTGGAGGAAAAATTCTTGGGATCAAATGAATAGCATGATGATGATCGTGAATAGGTGGGAGGCCTTTGGGAGTCTCAGATACGTTGGAATGATTGTCCAAAACGTTTTTGAGATCTGTATAAATACATGATTTCGATGTGGGATCCTCTAGTGAACATAATTGTGCAATTACGCACCATTGTTCTTTATTTAGAAGCTTTTTCATGTGGTTAGAGTTGATTATCTTTCCTGGTTTCCCTTCGATACCCATCAATTCAACTTCCTTTCCTTCCCAAAAAAAATTCAAATTCTTGAAAATCAAAAGGTATCATGCCCAAAGATTGTAGCCATTGGACTCCTAGTAAAACATAGGCACCACCCATTGGAATGGAAAGCATTGGGATATTCAATAGATATTCTCCCAAGAATAGCTTGATATTATGGCACTTTCCAGAGAAATTTATGGTTCCTCCACTTGCAACCATCACTTGACACTCTGGTGTTGGATATAGGAAGAAATTCAATTCCTTTGTTATCTTACAATGAATAAAATTATGGGTATTACCCAAATCGATCAACACTATTACCTTTTTCTTCTTGATATGACCTTTCATCTTCATAGTTTTAGGAGTGGTAATTTCTTCCAATGCATTACAAGAGATGGTTGGATTCATTTCTTGATGCTCAATGTTATCTTTCACTTCTTGAGCATTTTTCTTCTTGATATGTCCTTCTATATTGATAGTTTGAGGAGTGGTAATTCCAACCAATGCATTACAAGATATGGTCAAATTCATTTCTTCTTTCTTGATGTGATCTTTCACTTCTTGAACCTTTTTCTTCTTGATATGTCCTTCTATCTTGAGAGTTTGAGGAGTCGTAATTCCTTCCAATGCATTACAAGATATGGTTAGATTCATTTCTTCTTTCTCTGGGGTTGGTTCCTAGTTTATGTCCTCTTCCTTTGATGTTTCTTGATCCTTTTCTTCCTCCTCTTCATAATCCATGTAAAATAATTTCTTCTCAACACACTTATGACCTTCAGAGTATTTTTTATCACAATTGTAACAAAACCCTTTTTCTCTTTTTTCTTCCAATTGTTGTGGTGTAACCCTTGTAGGTTGTGGAAGGCTAGGAGAAACAACACTTCCATCTTTATAGTTGTGAGGGGTAGACTTCCTTGTTCCCATAATTTTTCTTTCCACTTTGTAACAAGCCCTTTTTCTCTTTTTCCTTCCAATTTTTTTGGCGTTGCTCTAAAGAAGGTGTTGCTCTTTGTATCTTCATAATGTGTTATAATTTCCTCCATGAAATTGACCATGTAACATGTGGTTTACTAGAACAAGGCCTTTTATACTATAAAAATTGATCTTTTTCTAAATACGAAGATGAAATACATACCTTTTTTAATAGTGGTAGACCATGTAGATCAAATATTTCTCCATCTATAGTATCCAAATTACCGGATCCTTGCCATCAAACTTCCTCATCTCGACTTGTGTTGATTTTAGGAGCTTGATATTGAAACGATTGTAAATCTGTAATTTCAGATCTCCAAGTTCTGAAATTTATTCTTGTGGTAGCTCTCTAGGTTCTCCTTCTAACCCCATAAGTTTGATTAGAATTTGATTATCCAAGAAAGAGTTATGTCAAATATCCCATAGTGACCTAATTATAGACTAGTTTAGTAGAGCAACTTGTACGACGTGCCACATCTCATTGTTTCGACCTTACTACCAAAAAATGATAAAAAGAAAACTACAGGAAGTATTACTTCTATAACTTCTTACAAAATTTCGATCTGATGCTCAAAGCGAAAGTTATGACGATTTTACCAACGTCACCTATTTAGATGTAATTCGGGAGTCTGCAAAAACCCTAAATTCCTTAGGTCATATGTCTGACACTATAGTGAGCGAAGATCTGAAATTCAGACTGGATGTTTAAACTAATTTCTTCTCAAATGAGTTTTCTTTTTAGCTTCTCAAACTGCGGAGCTAAAACGCTATAGCAAAAATTCCACAATGGCCTATTTTAGATGAAATTCCGGAGCTTCCAAAAACCCTCACTTCCTCAGATCATATCTCCGAAAATATAGAGAGACAATATTTGAAATTGGCACCTAAGATGCAGTGTGATTTTGTCTCAAATGGGTTTTTTTTTAGCTTCTAAATCATCAAGAAAAAAAATAAAATAAAATAAAATTAAAAAAAAAAAAAAAATAAATAAAAAAAATAAAAAATAAATAAATAAATACAATAAATAAATAAATAAAAAAAATTATAGTGAAAATTCCATGATGACCTGTTTGGAGCAGCGAAACCCTAGAATCCAATGCTCTAATACCAAATGTTATGAAACCTTGATTTCAGAACCTTACCTAAGATCAACACCTTGAGGGAATAAATAAAGGGCCAGGACCTTGAAGAGGTCCGGTCTGAGTTAGCTCTGCTTGGTAAGGTGTTGGTCCTCCCTGAGCGAAGGTAAGGTTATGAAAAGTTAACCCAGTATAGTGATCTTGAAAGGTGAATCAAGCTTACCCGTGGTAGGCATAGTTTGGTAGGCACCACTAGTGGTAGGTCCATGGGACCACCCTACCCTAGGTAGTCCCACTAATACCCACTATTAGTAATGGTATGCCAAGGAGGAAAGAGTCTATGCTAGGCATACATGTGGCATGCATATTAGTGATATGTCTGCATCATAAGTAAGAGTCTCATTGGTGGCCCTATAAAGTAATGTTATGAGTCAAAGCTAGCTATAACACTTAGATAAAGTAAGGCTCTAAGATATGACCTTATGGACTTGGCCGAACTCCCCGAAGAGGGGCATAGATTGAAGTTCTGATGAGCCGGGCTTACTGGTGGGCTTACCTGGGTGAAACTATGCTACCGAAGAGGATATATTTGTTTTATTGGCGGGTTTATTTGTGGGGTGAATGTGGGGTCTATCTAATAGTCATAGGAGTGACATCCTATTATTATTTCATTGTGGGTCTAGTCCAAACGAATGCTAGCCCCTCCTTATTATTATTACTACTTAAGCAATGGGATGGACCTCATGGTAGGAGGATGGAATAGTAGGTGCGTGGGTGTAGGAGGTATAAGGAGTATATGTGCTGTGCATATCCGTATAGTTCTATAATAGTGAACCAATGTAGTGATAGATTGTGCATAGCTTATCCCCAAATAATAATCAGAATAGGGGAATTGCCCTAATTAATTGAAACATTTAGAATAATAGGCTCCTGCTCCTAACTCTACCTTTCTGTTTGATGGCTAAGTTCGATAGGCTCTTTCAATAGCCTAGGATTGGATTCAAAAAAGAATGGGATGAAATAACTAGAGTAGGAAGGGATAGAGTGACGATGGGTACACGGAAAATAGCACTAGTGATGGCGCCCCGAGCGGGTTGGTGTTGCAAACTTCTTATTCAACTTTTTTGTTTCTTTTTTACCAGCCTAATAAGACATTTCCCATTTACGGTGGTTGGTATATTTAGGTAGATAATAGAGATTGGAATTACGTCGATAATTTCATAAAAGCATCTTTATAATTATTAGTTTTTCCCTCATTTTGACTTATTAGGGTTACTGACTGACTAGATTTTCTTGGATAACATCTCTTAGCTTTGGTAAGCCATCTTATCAAATCCTTGCTCTATATTTTGTAGTTTAGTAATGGCTTGTGGTCTTTTTTATTCTTATCTTCCTAGGATTTCGAGCTCATAAAACAAATCTATGTGTACTAGCCTAGTTAGGTTATCCACTTCAATTCCTTAAACAACCAAGCCTTATTTTGAATCTTTGTTACTTTCCTATGCTCATTGTACATTTGATCTCTTCCTTCGATTCGATCTGTTAGTTTCTAATTTTATTTACACTTAAACCACTAGCTCTGAATATATATCTCCCTAGAGGTTATGCCTTACAATGGGATATAGCTTTTTATTTTTGACCGATATCTCATATAGAACTTACTCTTATACTTATTCCAATGGACCTACCCCCCCCTATATTCTTTTTCTTTGGGACTAAATGATCTCCTACTTTTTTGAGTAAGCGAGTGATACTAGATATGGAACTAGATATTCTGTTGGCATTATGGCATAGGTTTGGCGCTATGGCACAGGTGTTGTCCTTGATGGAAACTCACTCTGGTGATAGATCTTAGTTCAGGCACTCAGGAAGAAGAAAAAGATATATGCATAGGTTCACCTTGATGAAGCTGCATATACACGCGGATTAGACGTTCGGAAGTTGCGTATGCATATACACGCACTTTCACGCGAGGAAAAGTGCGTACATGTTGGAGAACTTATGTTTGGTCCGTGGTATTTAGTCCTTGGTATTTGAACCTATGGTTTTGGACCATGGTATCTCGTCCGAAGTGTTGATCTCAAGTATTGGGTCCATGGTATTGATTTGTTATGGTTTTGGACTGTGGTATTATGGAAGGCCTAAGACTATAAAAGAGGAAGGAGATCATTAGGCAAGAGTATGATCTGAATTATTGAATATTTAAAAAGTGCTAGATCTAGAATACTGTGATTGGGTTATGGTGCAGATCTGGATCTGAATGAAGAAGGAACTTGTGTGCAAGGAGAAGGATAAGTTCTATTGATGGGTCAAAATCTTAAAGCTTGAATGATAGTATCGTTGTATGATTTTGATCTGTTCTATGTGGCACTTGCTTGATCTATAAATCTGGTAATCTGGGTTAACTAATGTCTGAATGTTTGAAAGAGTGAATTATCCTTTATAGATATGTACGCAGGTTCAGTGAAACATAGAAGCATATACACACGGGCTCTGTGAATTAAAACTGCATATACGCAGGTTGGTCCAAACAAAGAAGCGTATACATGCAAGTTTTTGGTTCTTGAAGTAGCGTACGTCCCTTGAATTATCTTCTAGCTACTTCTATTTATTGTTGGAGTGTTCTGGGTTCAGAATTTGGTGTGTGGTTACTGTTACTATGTTCTGGGTACAGCTGTCAGAGAAGTGTCTATTTGTTTTAGTGTTAATTGGTGAAAAGGAGATTGTTTGATACATAAATTCTTGATGATGCATTGATGTTCATGGATCCAGTCTAAAAAATTATGAAACGTGGTCCCTGGAAGCAAAAAGAAGGTTGTAGCTTTCTGCAGGTAGTAGCCTGTGTACTAGTATCCCAGCTAGTACAAGAGCTAAGGGGGTTCTAGCTCCCTTCCAAGAAAAGCTGGAGAATGAGAAAGGGTTGTAGCTCTCTATAGGTAGCAGCCTACGTACTAGTAAAGAACTGCACCAATACAGAAACATTGTAAAAGGAAGTTTCTAAATAAAGGAAGATAGAGACGAATTACAGCAGGTGGTTTTCACCCACATTGGGTTTCCACCTTATATCTTGTGTTCTTGTGTGTGATTGTCTTATGCTCTGTATCATTGTTTCTTGTTGCTGTTTATTTGATTCTGATACATAGATTAATGATCAACATCTGTAAGATAAATTAAATTATAAGTCTGCATGGTATACATGGGTTTCCTTATCTGTAGTTGCGTATATACGTGGTTTTCACTAACTGAAGTAGCGTATATGATCTGGGTTTGAAAAGGAACATAATTAACATGATAATAATAATTCACCCAACCCCCTCTCAGTATTATTTCCAACAATTGGTATCAGAGCAGGTCCTTAAGAAGAAGCTTGATCGCTTGAAGGAAGATCTATCATTATGAGCAACTACGAGAGAGAAGCGTCGATCAAGCCACCAGTTTTTGATGGGACCAAATTCATCTATTGGAAGGTAAGAGTCACAGCCTATCTTCAATCTCTTGGTATAGAAGCCTGGGATATCATAGATACAAGATACATTTTTCCTTCAGCAACTCCTACAGATCCAGCTGAAAAGAAGCAATTTGAAACAAATGCAAAGGCTGTCATTACTCTATTAGGATATCTATTGCAATCAGAATTCTTCAAGGTGATGCAGTACAAAACCACAAAAGAAATATGGGACAAGATCATTCTGAGCTATGAAGGAGATGAACAAGTAAAACGAGCAAAACTTCAAACCCTCAGAATTCAATATGAAAATCTCAGAATGTACGATGATGAAAGTGTGGCTAACTATTTCCTACATATAGATGAGATTGTTAATTGTATGAAAGACTTGGGTGAAGAAATAAAAGAGGCTGTTGTGGTTGAAAAGGTTCTAAGATCTCTGTCCCCTAAGTTTGAATCAAAGGTTTCTGCAATAGAAGAAAAGGAGAATCTACAGAAAATTACCATGTCGCAGCTACACGAAATTCTAACTGCTTATGAAATGAGGAAAGGAGGACCATCAAACAGAAGAGAAGTTGCATTCAAGGCTTCAGACAGAGGAGATTACTATGAGTCAGGACATATGTTAGAAGAAGAGGAAGAATCAAATTTTGTCAAGAACCTCCAACGGGGTGCTCGAAGATTCAGAGGTAAGTTACCTTTCAAATGCTTTGCTTGCGGAAGAGTTGGTCACTATGCTACCAAGTGTCGTCATAAAGATAAGCTTGATAAAGGTAAGGAACCTATTAGATGGAACAAGGAATAGAATGTAAATAAGAAAAGTTATTACACTCATGAAGACAGTGATGGACTTTGAAATAGTGATGAAGATGAACAAGGTAATAACTATAGACTTTTAATGGCTTTTGAAGATGATGATTTCATGGATGCTATAGATGAAGAAGGTCTTTATGAAGAGATTTCTAAACTCAAAATTTGTTTAGAAGAGAAAAATATTATTATTGATACTCTGCAATTCCAATTGGCTGAAAGTGAA
>APFE030985733.1:74572-98818 GCA_000404065.3 Pinus taeda
GAATGTGAAATTGTGGGACTTAGAAAAGAGATTGAGAAAACAAAAGCTCTTAATCTTAGATTTGTTAAAGGATCTGAAACTCTAGATGAGATTATCAATGTGCAACATTCTCCTCTAATCAAGACAGGTTTGGGATATAATGAAGAAACATCTCAAGCGTAGAAACCATCCACCTCCAAAAGTTATCTTGATGCAGCAAGGAGGAGTGAGCAAAGGCCCAATAGAGATCACCAGCTAAATCAGGGACAATTTACCTAAAAAATGAACAAAGACTACCAGGTAAATCGGGGGCAATCCCCCTTAACGATGAACAGAAGCTATAACCAGCCACAGGTAAAACCTTCTCAATTTTCCTCAAGAATGGATGACAATAGAAACTACAATCATTTGGTTGGTAGATTTGATAATCGCAGGAGCTTCTTCAATGGCCAATGCTTCTCTTGTCATAAATTTGGTGACAAATCAGCTCAATGTGTTTCCTATAAGATAATCATGACTAGAGAAGCTCAAAAACAAAGAAGTATGACTAGGATCATGAAAAGAACCTACAATAACTTTTCTACTCTTGAAAATGAAATAGAATGCTCTATTTGTAACAACTTTGGTCATGAAGATTCTAAATGTAGGAGCAGGTTTCGGCAGAAAACTCAGAAGGAACAAGCCTCAAGTGCCAAAACATGGAGAATGAAAGAACCACAACCATAAAGATGTGGTATAGCCTTATATGCGGAAGGGAAAGAAAATCAATGGTACATCGACAGTGGATGTTCGAAACATATGACAGATGAAGGAAAAACTTCAGTCATATAGTGCCTTAGAGAAGGAGAAGAAGGTCTCATTTGGAAATGACACACATGCGCTCATAAAAGGAAAAGGTTCTGTTCAGTTGAAAGAAAAGGTCAAAGCTAGAAATGTGATGTATGTTGATGGCTTAAAACATAATCTATTGAGTGCCAGTCAGATGTGCAATCAAGAAACTAAGGAAATATTTCTATCAAATGGATGTAGTGTTCGTGATCTTGATACAGGAAAAGCAGTGATCGAAGGCATCAGAACTCCAAATAATTTATACATATTCGAAGAAGGACAACATCAATGCTATCTAAGGAAGAATGATGAACACTAGCTATGGCATCGGAGATTGGGGCACCTAAGCTTCTCACAAATAAGGAAAGCATGCAAATACCAAGCAGTTCGTGGTCTTCCAGACATCAGAATTCCAGACAATACAATATGCAAGTCATGTTAGTTTGGTAAGCAAACTAGAACTAACTTTCTTGAGAAGGAAGGATGAGCTTGTCCATACTGATGTATGTGGTCCATCTAGGAAAAGGTCACCTCGGGGAGAAGAATATTTATATTATTCATCGATGTCTTTTCCAGGATGTGTTGGATAAGACATATGAAGCACAAAGACAAAGCCTTCGAAAAATTCAAATCTTTCAAAGCTTTGATTGAAAACGAATTAGATCACAAAATTAAATGCCTCAGGTTTGATAGAGGTGGGGATTTTACCTAAAATTAATCTTTCAATTTTCGTGAAGAACATGGAATAAGAAGAGAATTCTCTACTACAAGGACTCCTCAACAAAATGGGGTAGTGGAAAGGATGAACAGAATGGTTCAACAAATTTCTTGTGCTATGATGGATGAGTCTGGAACTCCTGCAACTTTCTGGGGTGAAGCCACATTTGTTGTAGTTGTTATTCTCATCAAGACAAACATCCGGGTGAACAACACTCAAACTCCTCAGGAGCTCTGGTATGGTGAGACTCCCTCAGTAAAATACTTCAAAATTTTTGGGAGTAAATGCTACGTCAAAAATATTGATGAAAATCTTGGCAAGTTTGAACCTAGAGCAGATGAAGGTATTCTCCTCGGTTACTCTCCTCACAGCAAAGCATACAAGTGTTACAATAAAAGTCTTGGAAAAATTGTTGAAATTATTGATGTAGTGGTTGATGAAGAAGAACACACTCCTAGGCAGGTAAGATCTGAAGATTTTGAAGATGTTGAGGACTCTCCATCAACATCAAATCAGATTCATGATGAAGAAGAAACCCATGAGGTGCTAGAAGAATAGATAGAAGAAAGGACTCCATCCAGGTACGTTCAGAAGAATCATCCAGAATCCCAAATTTTGGGGCAGAAAGAGGCGGGTATACAAACAAGAAGAACAATAGCAGAAGCTTCAAGCTATTTGGCATTACTCTCCTCCAGTGAGCCACAAAATGTAAGAGGCATGCAAAGATGAATGCTGGGTTAAGGAAATGGATGAAGAACTTGAGCAGATTGAAAAGAATAACACTTGGGAGTTGGTGCCTAGACCAAAAGATAAGAATGTCATAGGGACAAAATGGATATTCAAAAACAAGTTGAAGGAAAATGGGGAAGTTATTAGAAACAAGGCCAGACTTATTTGTAAAGGGTATGCTCAACAAGAAGGAATAGACTTTGAAAAAACTTTTTCTCCCGTCTCTAGACTTGAGGCCATCCGAATGTTCCTTGCTCTCTCAAGCTTTCATAAGTTCAAAGTATTTCAAATGGACATGAAATCAGCTTTTCTAAATGGAGACTTAGAAGAAGAAGTGTATATTGAGCAACCAAATGGATTCATCCTTGGAAACGATCCAAAACTTGTATGCAGACTTAAGAAGGCTCTCTATGGTCTTAAACAAGCTCCAAGAGCTTGGTATTATCATCTGGAAAAATATCTTCATCAACAAGGATTATCAAAAGGATCATTAGATAGCAATATTTATATAAAAATTGAAAATAACAAATTGCTAATACTTTTTGTGTATGTTGATGATATCATCTTTGGCAGCAATGAATAAGCTATGAGTCAAAGCTTTGCCTTGGTGATGCAGAAAGAATTCGAAATGTCCTTGCTTGCAGAACTGACATATTTTCTTGGATTACAAATCCAACAAAATGAAGGCGGTATCTTTTTATCTCAAACCAAGTACCTCAAGCAGATTTTGAAGAAGTATGGCATGGAAGATTCGAAATCAGTATGTACCCCTATGGTTACAGGATGCAGCCTCCATGCAAATGATGAATCAGTAGCAGTGCATCAACCAACTTATAGATCCATGATTGGAAGTCCGCTCTATTTAACAGGTACCCAACTAGACATCATGCATGCAGTGGGAATGGTTGGAAGATTTCAGGCAAGTCCTAAGGAAACTCATCTTCAGGAAGTAAAGAGAATTTTCAGGTATCTTCAAGGAACTCAAAACTATGGCCTATGGTATCTAAGAGATACATATCTCACTCTTCATGCTTATACAGATGCAGATTGGGCTGGAAGCATGGATGACAGGAAAAGCACTAGTGTTGGTGCATTCTTTACGGGTTCCAGATTAGTATCTTTGTTCAGCAAGAAACAAAGCTCAATTGCATTATCTACAGCTGAAGCAGAATATGTGGCCGCTGCATCTTGTTGGACTCAACTCCTTTGCATGCTGCAAACTTTGCAGGATTTTCAAATCACTTGTACTCCACCTATCTCCATCTTATGTGATAATACAATTGCAATCAGCATCTCAAAGAATCTAGTCATGCATTCAAAGACCAAGCACATACCGATCAAGTATCATTTTCTCCGGGAACAAGTGTTGGAAAAAAAGGTTAAATTGGAGTATGTTCCCTCTAAGGAACAAGTTGCTGATATTCTCACCAAACCATTGCCCAGGGAAACTTTTGAATACCTCAGACAGAATTTGGGAGTATTTGATGCATCATCTTGCTGTTGAAACTTGTCTGTTTCAGGGAAAAGTGGGTATATGCGAGTTTCCTAAGGAGGATCCGCCTACATACTCCAGTTTATATAGAGACAATCACGTATATGGTAGTTTGAAATAAATCAGTGGGGACAAACTCTGGTTGAAGAGAGTCCAATATGGGTTTGACAGAGACCATCTGGCACAGGTTCAGGGGGAGCAGACAAACTTCTGATAATGCACTGTTGGCATTACATTGGAAGCTCTTGGTTCGAGTACACAAGTTGTTTTGGGTTCAGGTGGATTAGCTGCAGAAGGAGAACAGAAGGAAAACATGGTTGCTGATCTGAAGAGTGATTGACAGATGCTGTTGATATCAGTTATTAGTGACTTTCATAAATCTTGGTATTTCGTCTATATGTCATGTATATCGTTTATTGTCAAGGTCATGTAACGGACTATTTTGGTTTCCCCACTATACCTGTGATGAATGATGTAATGTACTTGGTTGTCTTATGTAAATTTCTGGTGTATCCCCACTTGGTTGGGTGATGAATGAATGTATAGAGTTTATTGGTGATAGGAAGGTCTTTTATGATGTATAAGTCATGGTTCTTCTTGAAGAACATCTTTTTGCAGATCTTGCCTACAAGTCAGGGGGAGCTTGGTCAGCATAGCAGAGCAAAGATTTCAGCATGTACTCAAGGGGAGCACAACCCTTTGCCCTTAATGACAAAGGGGGAGAATGACTTTGAGGATCATGGGGTTGCCATCAAGTCCAAAGGGGGCGATTGTTGGCATTATGGCACAGGTTTGGTGCTATGGCACAGGTGTTGTCCTTGATGGAAACTCACTTTAGTGACAGATCTCAGTTCAGGCACTCAGGAAGAAGAAAAATATATATACATAGGTTCACCTTGACAAAGCTATGTATACACACGGGTTATACATTTGGAAGTCGCGTATGCATATACACACACTTTCACGCAAGGAAAAGCGCGTACATGTGGGAGAACTTATGTTTGGTCTGTCGTATTTAGTCCTTGGTATTTGAACCTATGGTTTTGGACCATGGTATCTCGTCCGAAGTGTTGATCTCAAGTATTGGGTCCACGGTATTGATTTGTTATGGTTTTGGACTGTGGTATTATGGAAGGCCTAAGACTATAAAAGAGGAAGGAGATCATCAGGCAAGAGTATGATCTGAATTATTGAATATGTGAAAAGTGCTAGATCTCGAATACTGTGATTAGGTTATGGTGCAGAACTGGATCTGACTGAAGAAGGAACCTGCGGCAAAGAGAAGGATAAGTTCTATTGATGGGTCAAAATCTTAAAGCTTAAATGATAGTATCTTTGTATGATTTTGATCTGTTCTATGTGGCATTTTCTTGATCTATAAATCTGGTAATCTGGGTTAACTAATGTCTGAATGTTTGAAAGAGTGAATTATCCTTTATAGATTTATACACAGGTTCAGTGAAACACAAAAGCATATACACGTGGGTTCTGTGAATTAAAACTGCGTATACGCAGGTTGGTCCAAACACAGAAGCGTATACATGCAGGTTTCTGGTTCTTGAAGTAGCGTACGTCCCTTGAATTAACTTCCAGATGCTTCTGTTTATTACTGCAGTGTTCTGGGTTTAGAATTTTGTGGGTGGTTACTGTTACTGTGTTTTGGGTACAACTGTCAGAGAAGTGTCTATTTGATTCAGTGTTAATTGGTGAAAATGAGATTGTTTGATACAGAAATTCTTGATGATTGATTGATGTTCATGGATCTAGTCTAAAAATTTATGAAACATGGTCCCTGGAAGGAAAGAGAAGGTTGTAGCCTTCTACAGGTAGTAGCCTACGTACTAGTATCCCAGCTAGTACAATAGCTAAGGGGGTTGTAGCTCCCTTCCAAGAAAAGCTGGAGAACGAGAGAGGGTTGTAGCTCTCTATAGGTAGTAGCCTGTGTATTGGTAAAGGACTACACCAGTAAAGAAACATTGTAAAAGGAAGTTTCTAAATAAAGGAAGATAGAGACGAATTGCAGTAGGTGGTTTTCACCCACATTGGGTTTCCACCTTATATCTTATGTTCTTGTGTGTGATTGTCTTCTTCTCTGTATCACTGTTTCCAGTTACTTTTTATTTGATTCTGATACATAGATTAATGACCAACATCTGTAAGATAAATTAAATTATAAGTCTGCATGGTATACATGGGTGTCCTTATCTGTAGTTGCGTATATACGTGGTTTTCACTAACTGAATTAGCATATATGATCTGGGTTTGAAAAAGAAAATAATTGACTTGATAATGTTGATTCACCCCCCCCTCTCAGTATTATTTCCAACATATTCCTATGGAACCTATATAGTGGCTACCGAAGCCTCTTACTATGCCTACCTATATCTGTGATCTTTTATCTTCCTAATGGACTTTTTTATTATATACCCTAGTTATCAAGACCATCTGGATATATTTATTGCCAGGTGTTTGGGGCATATACCTACCTTAAGATCTTGGCATCCGATGCCTACCTAGTTAGTCCAACGATCCTACCTATTTGAATGAATATGGTCAAAAGCAGACCCATGCCTACCTATATTTTTTTAATATTAGATCACCTATCCCCAAGAGCCTACTTGAGATTTAGCTATCACACTTAGCCGAGAAGCCTCATTCACAAGCAAAGGGAATTTTTATTGACAAGCCTGGCATTGCCTACTACTTGTTGGAGCTGGAATGAAACACCTTCCCACCTAAGCCATGGACACCAGAGACTTTATGGAGCTGGAGCTTGAGCATGACCCACCAGGCCTTAGTTGCTCCCACACCATGTGGATGGGGGGACACCCTCAAGGACAACCTTTATTTCAGTCAACCTCAAGGACTTTATGTCAGCTGAAAATCCTTTATGGAAGCATCAAGGACAACCTCAATCAGACAGTACAACCTATGGTCAGACCCATCAGAGAGTTGTGTCGAGAAAGGAAAGATCGAGGCAAGAACAAGCTTACCACTTTTAGATTACTTATGTTACTACTACACTATTACGATTCCTGCTTACAACCTTGGCACCTTTTCCTGGCTTCCATATCAACAAAAAGGTTTTCCAGAGGAGTTTAGTTGTGCTTATGGAGTTTTTCCATCGTTGGTTGATAAGACACATTCCCTTTTATTACTTATGTTATTATCCCATTCTTCCGAACAACCAATTCATCCTTCCACAAGTTTTTTATATTTGTACTTCCAGAGCAGAGTTTTTTTGCTACAGATTTGACAGAGCTTGGTACATATTCGTGCTTACAAGGATTTTGACTTATACTTACAGAGCTTTTTTCAGATTATTTCTTACGGTTCAAGAGAGATAGAGGGGGTTTTGAGTATATCAGACACATTGACTATTACTTATGTTATTACTCCACTCATTCATTTAGACAGAAAATCCAGTCATATGCTTATAGAGCTTGGGATTTATTCTTGCCTATAGAGCTTAGTTTTTTCATGCTTCCACAACTTAGTTTGCCCAAACCAAATTCATGCTTACAACCTTCATAATTAGTTTTCTTCCAGGGACTAGACTTACTTTAGCTACATTCAAACATACTGTTTGCACCAGGGGAGACTTAGATTCTGTTTGGACTAGGGTCAATACAACCATCCTTCAACTATGGAATTCCCTGACAGTACGACAAGGGAGAGCCTACCGCCTACGGTGGACAGTCAGACAGTCAGTTGGACCTTTACATTAGGGTTTTCACTGCTTGGACTACTACCTCTTGGATTTATGGATTTAGGGGGTTAAGGTTCAGGGATGGTTGGATGGATGGACTACTACTCCTTTGAAACCTTTTTAGATTTCCAGAACCATTAGACAGCGCACTTAGCATTGGGATATATAATTCATTTACCTAACCCTTATCTAGCCCAAAGAGTATGCATTTTGACTTCTCTTTTTACTTATGTTATTACCTTTAAAATTACTTTATCTAGCCTCAATCATCCTTACAAAGCCTTTGACCTTTTGAAAACTTACAGAGCTAGCTTTTCTTTCCAATTTTCATGCTTCCATAGTAGAGCTTTGGTGGGACTTATTAGTGCTTCTAGAGTTTGGAATTTTTACTCCTTACAGAGCCTTTTTTGCTCCTTTTTTCTTTCTTCTTTTCAATGTTTTACAAGTTATGGTCCTGAAACTGAGAGAGGATAGACAATATGTCACTAATTCTAAACTTTATTTTGAGGAGTGGCAAAGGGAGGTGTCAAAGTAGATAGAATTATATGATGAAACTAGAGAAAAATCGAGAACAATGGTGAAGAGAACTTTTCCTTTGCATAGAATGTTGAAACACGTGTAAATAATGAACAAATAGCTACAAGCAGAAAGGAATAAGTTGTAGGGACAATTCAAAGCATTAGAAGATCAAATTAAAATGATCAAAGCTGAGCTCTTAAAGAGAAATCTCAAGATCTTTGTTGTAGTAGACGACAGTCCTTAGATATGGTAAAACCCTCATTTTTGCCTATAGTTTGTTTAACTAATAATTTCAGCATAGTGCAAAGTTGAAAATGATATCATGAGTAATAAGGAGGCACAACAAATCATGAAAAATGAAAAACTCGGAAATGTAACAGTTTCGTAGCAACTCCCCATAGTTAAGTTGGATATTTGCTGTAGAATTGTTGTAGCTTTTCATGGAGGATAATGCAAGCAAAAATATCAGCTAAGGGAGTTCTAATGGAACGTGTTTAGCTAAAAAACATCAGTGAAGACTTCATAACTTGTAGAAATACCAAAATGGTAGAAGAAGAATGTTTTTTGTAATTTGTTACTAATTTTTGCTACGAAAATGTTAAACCCAACTTTTCTACGTTATAAATTTTTTTATTGGGCATCGCACAGAAACGAAACTAGATGGACTACAAGTCATAAGAGTGTCCACATCATCACACATAGGAATCCTATTTTTCAGGAAGACATGTTAGCAAGTCCAGCAAGTCAACATCCACGTGGAAAAAGCTCAACTCTCCAACACATCAACACTCTAGCTCATCAGTAGTTGGTTGGATTTGATATGGTTCATGAACATAATTTTTTTGATCTCACAAATGATGGAAGAATCCTATTTCTATTAAAATTATGCAAAATAGAAAAACCCCTACAAAATATCAATGTTTTATAAGTAAAATAGGATTAGGTCTCTTAGCTGTTGATAAAATCTAGCCGAGTTGGCAGATTTTGTAAAGGACATATCCCTCAATATATTTGTAGTTTCTTGAGTCTGAAGGGGTTGATCGATGATGTAAGAAGGCCACTTTATGTAAAAAAATTATCCAATTAATACACATTTTTCAACAAACTTTGCTTTTCTATGTGAGATTCAGTTTTGGATTTATGTTTTCTTATCATGCTTTTATCTTGTTATCAATGTTCATAACATATTGATTACTTGGAATTCATGTAAAATTCCTCCAAGTTCCTTCAATTTGTTGTGTTTTACTATAATTGTATACTTCACACTAGTTTAAAGCCCAAACTATCTCAGCTTACATGAAAATAATGTTGTTTGTAATTTATTTTATTTAATTGACTCCATGCCCAATGGTGGTAGTGATAACACTCTCTTTCACCTACAAAATCACATAAAAATCTAGAGTTAGCCATATGTAATTGGGTTTTATCTAGAGAATCATATTGTTTACTTTGAGAGAGCCCTCTAATGCTAGAAGGGATAACTTCTAGTTACATGTAGTTTGAAATAGTTACTCTTGGTTAGAGGTTGTCACAACCCAACATGTCCTAACCTAGTGATAACAATAGGGTTAGAAATGTTATAGACCATATAATCTTGTTTATCCATGTGTGGGTAGTTGAGCTCTAAACCTTATAAGCCTGTGCTCATGAAAGATATAGGCCGCTCATCATTGTTACAATCCTTCTAACTAAGCACAACATTTAGGGATGAGTCTAAGGTAAAAGTGTACAAAATGAAATCTTTGTCGAAGTTTGGGTTATGTAAAGAATGGGCTTCCGCAATGGCTTTATTTATATGGTAAAATTATTGCTTTTGTGCTTGATTCAATTTAAATCAGGTATCCTCCTTTATCATATTTTACAAGGGCTTAATGATTTGGGAAAAATAATAAATAAATTGGCGGAGGAATTTAATTTCACTGAGGAAAGACTGCATATCTTTCTTGGTACTAGGGAGCAAGATGTACGCGATAGATTTTACGCATTTAGAATTGATAGTAATTCCATATTTGGTTTTGATGTGCCTGAGGAGGTTCCCTTCTGATACTGTGAATACAATCTTCTTGGGGTTTAGTGAAATATCGTACTTCCGGCAACACTCAAATATATTCTTCACATGGTGGAGGTGATATAATATCTTCTTTGAAAAAACCATAACATCATCCAGCTACACCACTACACTTTGAACCATTAGTCCTATGAAGGTGATGTCCATCACCCTTTGGAAGGTTTCTCCAACAGTGATAAGGCCAAAGGGCATGCGTTGAAATGAAAATATTCCCCACTTCTTCCTGAGAATTCATCTTTAACTGATCTGGTTCAACAACTAACACCTGGTTGAATCTAGAGAAGCCATCGAGAAAGGAGAACATTTAAGAACCATATATTTTTTGAATAATCTATTCCATAGAGGGGATCATATAGTTATCTTTATCTGAGTCCCTATTTAGATTCTAAAAATCGACACATAAGCAAATTTCAACCGACTTCTTTCTTATGGGAACCAAATCTGAGACCCAAGTGGAATTCCTAACATTGAAAATGATGTGTGAATCCAACAACTTCTTCAACTCCTTCTAGATAATGGGTTCCAGTGTGGGGTGTACTCTCCTTAGTTTTTTGTATAACTGTTTGACCCCTTCATTTATAGGTATAACATGTTGGATGATATGGGTGTCCCATCCCTTCAGGTCATCATACATCCTGGAAAAAACGTCCTAATACTTTATGAGCAAGATGACAAATGATTAACTCTTTCTAGGTGAAAACCTGACACATAAATTGATAAAATTGGGTTATCTTCAATTCTAAGATTGATTTGTCCATGAGAGAGTGTGGACCTTCAAGTCTTGGTATTCGGGGGACCTTAGAAACAATTATGTAGATCAAATAATTTCTCCAATGTAACAACACCTTTGGGCATGGGATTTCCCTTGCGCTCATCTCTTCTCCTTGTAAGGCTCTTTCATTCTCTTCCTCATCTATCGCTGCATCCTTGAAAACCTCAGTGTTAGCCATAAAATTGAGTATTTTTTTATCATCATTGAAAATGCTTAGATTAGATATGTTATCTAGGACAACATGCTTATAAACAATCAATAAAAGAAACCATCCCTTAAACATGTAAACTTAGCTATGATATTAGCTAAAGTGTCAGCAACAACATTATTTACCCTACGAACAAAATTAATATCGAAAGCTTTAAAAGAATAAATTAAGTGCCACACCTCTTGCTGATAATTTTTTATATGTGGTGATTAACAATGAATAGTATTTCATTTCTTCCTCATGATAATTTCATAATCATCGATCACCTTTAAAAATTATAATTTTAGATAAATAACCTTCTTGAGCCCAAGGATCAACGCCTCATACTTTACAAAATTGTTAGAGCACTAAAATTGTAACCTACAAGAAATAAATTTTTTGTTTTTTTGGGGGTCCATAAGGATACACCTGACACCAGCTCCATCATGAGTCCTAGACCCATCATAATATAAAATAAAATTTTCATTATTATTTACATTTATGTTAAAAGTATTCACATCTATAATAAGGAGTTCCACTTGCATGTCAAGTGGAATAGGCAATTGTAGGGCTTCATATCACCCAATACTTGTTTTCAAGAAAGACATTCCCAACTCTTCCTTGGTGAAGCTAATTGATTTTTTTGGGGCTTCCATATTAATCATCATATGCTCCATGTAGGGCTCTCTATTGACTCTGATTTGGTTATTCTTACCTTTATAAGGTAGCCATAAGTGGGACCAGTTAGTCGAAAAATATCCCCAGAGCTTACTCAACCAGTCTCTACTAAGCAACAAGCCATACACTTCTAGGGTGTCGGCCACCACTATGTCAATGCATTGATGCACCCTAGAATCAGAAGACAACCTGATTATCACATTGTTTAATCCTCCCACAACAAGAACTTGAGATATATCTAGCTAAATTATTTTGGCACCTATCTTCCTAGGCTAGATGTTCAACTTTTTATACACTGATAAATCCATGATGTTAGTTGATGAACCACAATCAAAAAGACATTTTTCCAGGTTGTAGTTAAAGATCTCAAATGTTATGAGGAATAGGGGCATTGAGCCTCTCAAATTTACATTTACACCATTAAAAATGGGTTGGAGGTTAACTGAGGTCTGGGAATAACATGGTGAGCAAACTTTGAAGGAGGAGGTGGAGTTGTTGGTGGAGGAAAAGGTAGCGAAGGTTTTAATAATTAACTCATGATGGTTGGCTATGTTAGTAAGATCATATAACAAAATATTGACTTACATCTTCTTCAAATCTTTAATGATCTTGTATCCCATGTTTGACTTAACATTGCCTTATGTATATGCTTGAGGGACGAAAGTGAACTGGACGGACCTGGTTGAGGTTTCAGGAATCGAGGAGTTTCCTTTAACACTTACAAAATTATATTTTGGAGTTTGGCTAGACAGATTATTGGGATTGGAGGTTGAGAGTTGGTTCAAGTTATTTAGTGTAAGAATCCTCCTCAACAATGCCTTCTTCTTATCATCTAGTGTGGGATCTTGTACCAACCCCTTACTCCTTAGGCTATAGGTCTTCAGTGGCTTAGGGGGAGGGGTTTATCCTATGTTGACTTCTTGGATGGATTGGGCTTCCCCTCCATGGATGACCTCGAAAAAAGAAAAACATAACTGACCTTCTCATCACGAGGAATGGCTTCTTCCTAAAGGTCATTGGAATCTTCCTCATCAACTCCAATAGTTTTCTCATCAACCATCTTTGTAAATAATATAGTCATATTGTGTATCCATTGCAGAGACATTTTTTTTTAATGGGTAGATTGGTGAAAGGTGCAGTAATTTTCCATACATAGCACTTCTACATTGAAATTCATATTAGAGCTTTCAGCTAATTTCGTGGAGGAACTGGTGTTGTTCCAAAAGAAAGGCTTAGTTGGTTTACTAATCAATGAACTTTCGCTAGTCTTCCTCTTCAATTCAGAGACTTCATTGGTTAACTTCTTCAAGGATTTGGCTCACCCCTCAATATCGAAAGGATCTGTATCCTTATCACCAAATTTTCGAGTTAAGCCCCAGGAATTCTTACTTGTTGACATAGACTCTTCTCGGGTGTGATGCTCAAATTCCCCTAGGGACAACAAATCCTTATATATGGCAAGATCTTAAATACTACCATTTTTATATATATATATATATATATACTCTGAGAATGCTTTGAAAATGATCCTTGATAATACTATTGGTGTATTTTTCAATCCAAAGGGAATTACTCTATATGAGAAAGAGCAAAACTCAATAACAATTATTGTTTTCTCTCAGTCTTATTCTACAATAGGTACCTGATTATACCCTGAAAAACCATCTTTAAATGAATAACATTCATTTCATGTGACCTTGTTTATGATTTCATCACCAAACAGGGTCGAAAATGGGTAAATAAATATTAATTTATTTAATCCTTGATAATCGACGCAAATGCATAATCTGGTCAAGTCATGCTACTTAGGTTCAATGACCATAAAGCTTGCCCACTCTGATTTTTCTATAGGGTAAATAATGTTGATGGTTAGAATTCCTTTGATTTCTTTTTGTACAATGGATTTATACTTATGCACTATCTTGTATGGTGTCTTCTTTATTCGTTTACCTCCCATAATGAGATTGATTTTCATTTACCCCATTTACTTAGCCACTCATTTTAAGTCTTTATAATCCTGAGAAAATACATCTCGATGTTCCTTAAGTAGATCGAAAAATTTTGTGGTTTGTTTCTCCTAACGATAATCACCGAGTGGAGAAATTTTTGGTTGATGGTCATTCAACATGGCCGCTTTTTTTATTTTAATCTCTATGTCCATCCAATCGAGTGATTTAGATTCATTGAGTTGTTGTTCCCTGAATTTTACATTTTGATATTCTAGCAAGAATTTTGTTTTTTTGGTTTCTTAGCATCTTTTTTATTGACTTTTTATACTGTTTGAATTCTATTATAATTTTCAGGATGATTTTTGTCCAAGCAAAAGATTTGACTAGTAATAGGCATTTCTTCAATTTCTAAATGATTGGCCCTCTTTTGTTCATAAGAACATGATATATAATTACAGGTCACTGAAGCATCAACTGATTTTTTAATATTGCTCAGTTTCTCTATGATAAAATCTTTGCTTTTCTGAACTGTCCTTTAAGTCTGATTCATCTGATTTGAACTCGAAATCCTTGATAAAGTTGTCCCTTAATTCTCTCCATTGAAATTATTAACCACAAGCTTCTTATAACTTATACCTTTTATTAGGTATGTCATCCAAACTGTTTTGAAACATATTTGGCCATACTCACTCATATTTATAGTCAATCCTTCTCCATTCTGATTCACACGTTTGAATATGTGTGACAGGATCTTCTCCTTTGCTAAAAGTGGGTATGTTTGCTTGTGCATAAAACTTTTTTCCTCTGAATCATTCCATAAAATATGTTGTTGTAGTCATCCACATTTGAATTTGAGACAAGTGGGTATCCCACAATGTTGTGGCTTTCCCTGTGAAAATTTATAGTAGACTCTACATTCTTCCATGTTCATCGATGGTCTTTGTTACTTAATCTACATGGTTGATAGGAGACACCCTTTCCTTAAATTAAATCATGTTTCTAGAATCATTTGTTACGTTTATCATAACTATGGAAGATGTTTCTCAACAATTTTTTTGTCATACAATTGGCATCGCTTTAATAAAATAACATTGACGAATTTTTTATGTCTGAATGACCTAAATTGCAAACATTTTTTCTTTGGATTCATAATTTTCAACCTATCATTCATAAATTTCTATGTCAGAATTTTTTCCAATTGTGTAACACTCTCCTCCCATATCCACCCAAGTAACAATGTCAACAAGAGTAAACATGAGACGATAAACTACTATTATTAGATTAGAGTTGTTATCTAACCTTAAGGAAGTGGAATCGACGGAACATCACATAGAGTCATCCAACGTAATCAATAGAACCCTCACGAGACAAGTCAGCCACTTAGGTGGCTTGTCCTTAGCTCCCACTATTGTTATGAATCTCTTAGGCCATAGTCAATCTCATTCTGCGGGAAAGGGAGCGACCAACAACCTAAAGTTTCTCTTACAGGATTCCTTGCCAGTGACCAGAGACCAAAATCACCATTTGTGTGCCAGCGATCTTGGGATTTAAACCACTTTTTCATGCCCAGATCCTAGGCCACTGATGGAGCAATAGCATAGAATCAGTGAAAATATAGGGAAACAATGATGCAAAAGCAATAAACTGAACAAGACGATAACCAGACCCCTACCAGCCATGATAGGCATTTCATCAAACACATCATCAACCTGTAACCTACACGTGTAAACAATATAATTAAGTGTAGGGATCTCTTACTTATTTGAGAATCACTGTGAGCCAATGTTCTCTCATGCCATTTGTTTCACTATCATCTATTAGGTCATATACGCGTTATCCATTCATGCACAAGCAAAATCATGTTGACAACCATACATAGCTGTTGTCATAAAATTTACATATAACCAACATAGTAGGAACATAAATACCATAAACATATTAGCCATCAAAATCCACATATACATCAATATATTTACACATGGAAATCGAGGGAATGAATTTCTCATTAATGAATGAAATGAACCAACTAGACATGGGACTACGACTTTCCATCCGACCATATATTGGCTGAGCCAACTCTCTCTTTAGCCAATCACCCTCGTGCCATATTCCAAGCATGAATGTGAAACTCATAGTACACATCAAAAACACCAATCAACATCGATTCCATCGTAGTTCTATACCTACACCATGAGGAATTTGAGTGCCTCCTAGTCTCTAGGGCTTTAACATGCATCCACAATTTGATCCAGGGATAACTAGGCCCTACACCTAGACATACTCTATAGGCTTTATCGTGCATCCGATCATGGGATCACTAGGCCCAACAGAGATAAAATCCACCTTTTGGCTTTACCATATATCCTGCCATTCACCAACAATGATTCCTAGGTCCACTAAGGCACACAATATGGCTTTATCGCAACCCACAGTCTGGTTCAGGGGTTACTAGGATAGTGGCTTCATGATCCTCAGTCTAGTTCAAGGACCACTCAGACCATGTGTTTTTCAATTCGTATATCGACCTAGCTCAACTTCGAATCCAATCTGACAATCCCGCATAAACCGAATGAGAGAAACCATCTCATCAAAGCTATCAGGAAATGGCAAGGCTAGGATGAAAATACTGTCACACCTAGAAAAGCCAATGCCATGGTAGAAAATAAACACTGGCAATCCCATGCATGCCTAAACTAGCAAGGAGAATGCACATGCAAGTCGATATCTACAATGAATCTTATTGTAGATTTGTCATCTCTCCTTTCCCTGCTTAATCTTTGCTTCATCTTGCCTTCTTTTCCTTTCTTGCTCCAATGCCAAACTGATCCAAGAAAATCTTAGTGTCCAAGAGTTTGAAAGAGAGAGAGAGAATAATGATAGAGCTCCAACATTGAACTAAGGAAAGGTTACCAACTAATCCTCAGAATCCATTTTATGAATGAGGCCTCTATTTTCTTCATTTTCCATTATTTTCCTTCATTTTCCACCTTACATGAAACTTGTGACCTTTCACCTTCCTTTTCTCCTAATTTTCATTATTTTCATAAATAAACGTGCCAAAAATGTCATTTTTCCTTTCCAAAGCCTTATCCATTTCCTTTTCCAATTTCCTTGGCCATAAATAACTAAATGAACACCTCCTGGGATGTCTTTCCCAATATTTAGCTTGGAATAAGTGTCCCATCAACTGTGGTTATTGTTTTTAACTTTTATTACATAGATCTTTCATTAGGGCTATTATAGAACCCTCCCCCTTGGGAGACACCATCCTCGGTGTTCAATTACACATATACCTCAACAACCTATTCGAAGAAGACATACTACTTATGAAGCTTTATAACACAACTCAATGCAGTATTTACAATGAAAGATCTCTCAAAAAAAAACTTCATGAGAACATGATAACATACAGCATAATGGAGCTTTATAACACAACTCATTACGGTATTTACAATGATCATTCTATTGAGTACCAACCCACATGATATTATGGTATTTACAATGATCATCTTGTTGAGTAACGTCATGATAACATAACCACATGATAGCATAGTAACATGACAACATAATCATAATGACATAACCCCCATGAGACATAGTGGATCTTTATAACATAGCTCATGGCAGTATTTGCATCCATACACATATGTACATGTAGAAGCATCATCAAAAGATATATCAAAACATATGCCAATTCGTATACCAAAGCATATATCAAACATTTACTAAACACCATACTTAAGCATATATCAAAAAATCATATAGCATATACCAAACCATCATAAAGCACATATTAACCACCATAAAACATATACCAAAAAACCATATCAAATTTTCTTTTCATCAACTGGTAAATAGGGAACGATACATAGCTCACATATGATTAGCCATCTCCCATGCAGCTTCATCGGGCCCAAAGTGCTTCCACTACACTTTAACTTGCTCAATTGCTCAGTTTTGGAGCATGAGAACCTTTTTCTACAATATACATTGAGGATCCGGATGGAATTCTCCATCTGGTTCCACCTATAATATAAACTATTCAATCACATGATCAACATCCTTAACATAATTCTTAAGAAAAGATACATGGAAAACATCATGGACATTCACTATCAGAGGCAGTGCATGTCAACAAGTTACTACACCAATCCTCTCAATGATGTTGAATGGTCAACAAAACCATGGTGCCATCTTAGCACATAATCCAATCTGCAAGGAGCTCTTCTTCGGTTTGACACCTAAGTGCACCTATTCTGCAAGATGGAACTCCTTGAAGAAATTGTTCCTATTTGCATAACTCTTTTGGCTATCTTATGATGCCTTTAGATTATTCTTGATCACCTGCATATCTTGTTCCATGTTCACCAACATCTCTAGTCCAATCAACACCCTGGTAACCCGATCACTCCAACTAATAGGAGTATTACAACTCCACCCATACAATTCCTCAAAATATCTCATCTTGAATGAATCCTAATAATCATTGTTGTATGTGAACTCTACCAAAGGGAGATACTTTTCCCCCTTCCTCTGTTGATGCATCGCATACATCCTCAACATGTCTTCTAATATACTATTGACTGTCTCTGTCTGTCCATCTGTCTCTGGATGATAAGTTGTGCTGAAGGCCAACTTTATGTCCAAACCTGCAAATAACTCCTTCAGAAACTTGGAAGTTAAATTACCATCCCTGTCTGACATGATCTTCTTCGAAACACCATGTAGTCTAACCACATATTTGATGAATATATGTGCCACATCACTAGCTGAGAATGTAGACTTCACTGGAACAAAGTGTGCAGCCATTGTTAACCTATCCACTATGACCATGATGGAATCATGCTACTTCACTATCTATGGCAATCCATTGTTGAAATCCATGGAAATAACCTCCCATTTCCATTCAAGGATTGCAATCAACTGTAGCATTCCACCTAGATGTTTACACTCTGCCTTCAATCGTTGACAGTCAAAACACCTCGCCACAAACTCTATTACACCCCTCTTCAAATTTGGCCAATAATAATATCTCTTCACTATTGTCAGTGTCTTTTGATAACCTGGGTGACCTAAATAAGGTGTCACCTAAAACTCCCTAAAGATCACCTTCTTAAGCTCACTGTTATCCAACACATTCATCCTATCTCGAAATCTGACCAATCTATCTATTGTAAGACAATAATCCATACCTTGTGCACCTGCACCTATACCTATACCTATACTGCCACCTGTATTTGTACCACTACCCATACCTATACCATCATCCTTTCACAACCTGTGCACAATCTCCATGTACCTAACATCTTGTTGACTTGCTTGTAAGATCCTTCCTTGTAAGTCTATCCTGTAGGATTTCATAGCTACCCACGGGGGCTTCACTGGGGGAGAAATACCATACCACATGCATTCATATTGGGGATTATATATTTTTGAGAAAATGACATAATGCATCGAGCATATAATAGGGGGTAAAGGGTTTTTAAATTGGGAAGGTGTATTGGGATTGTATTGGTAGGGGGTTAATTAATGTGATTTTTAGAGGTAGTTTCCAATATGTAGTCAAATTAAGGGTATTGTTTAATATGTCGTGAATTCACGTGCTATGTCAGAGGTTCATTGAGTGAAGCCCCCATGTAGCTGCTAGGTGATGTACCCGTACCTATCTACTAAGAGCATCTGCCACCCCGTTCTCTTTACCTTTGATGTACCTGATCTTGAAATCAAACTCATTGATCATGGCCAACCATCTACCCTACCTAGCATTCAGATTTAGTTGGTAAAACAGATACCTCAACCCAATATGATCACTCATAAGTACAAACCTCCTGGAAAGAAGATAGTGTCTCCACATCTTCAATGCATGTATTATTGTTGCTAACTCAAGATCACGTGTCAGGTAGTTCTTCTCATGCTTGTTTAGTTTATGGGACTCATAACATACTACATCTCCATCTTGCATAAGGACTCTACCAAGCCCTCTCTTGCAAGTATTTATGCATACTTCAAACTCTTTGTCTAGATCTGCAATCTGTAGTACTAGTGCATGTGTTAACAACTACATAAGCTACTCAAAGCTAGCCTCACACTTCTTTGTCCATTCAAAATTTTTACCTTTATTTTGCAATGATTTGATGGGATAAATATTATGTGAGAAGCTCCTAATGAACCTCCTATTTTTGCATGCCAAACCTATGAAAGATCTCACCTCATCTACATTCTTAGGAGCTAACCATTCCATGATGGATCTTATCTTTTCTGGATCTATTGCAATTCCCTCCTTGGAGACAACATGTCCCAAGTAATGTACCTCACTTTGAGAGAAACTACACTTGCTGAGATTCTCATACAACTGATGTTCTCTTGATGACCCCAACATTGTTGCTAAATGCTCAACACACTCTTCCTCATTTTTAAAATATACCAGTATATCATCAATGAACAGAATAACAAACTTATCTAAATATGGATGCAACACACTATTCATCAAATACATGAATGCAGTTGGAGAATTAGTCTAGCCAAATGGAATAATAACAAACTCATAATGCCCATATCTGGTCTTGAACGCAATCTTGTAAATGTCCTCCTCTTTGATGCATACCTAATGGTATCCGAATCTTAGATCAATCTTCAAGAACATTACTCCTCCCTTTAGGTGATCAAAAAAGTCATCAATCCTAGGCAAAGGGTACATGTTCTTGATGGTCACTTTATTCAATTGCTTGTAGTCAATTCATAATCTGATAGTACCATCTTTCTTCTTCACGAACAATACCGGTGCACCCCAAGGTGATACACTTGGCCTAATGTACACCTTATCTAAAATTTCCTTCAACTACAAATTCAATTCAACCAACTCAAGTTTGCTCACCCTATAAGGTGCTTTTGATATTGGAGTTTCCCCTAGCACTAAATCAATAGAAAAGTATACCTCCCTGTGAGGTGGAAACTCTGTAATTTCCTCAGGAAATACATCCTGAAACTGGTGCAAAACTGGGTATCTTCTTAACACATTTGCATCCTCAACCTCCTTAACCTTATCTCTAGAAATGTGTACTACAAATAACACACATCATTTCTTGTGGCTAGGCTTTTCTTCCATAGATGTCACCATCTTGTTATACCCCTATACCAATAGGTGTCATATATTATGATTGACTAGTTTAGCTTTGAAATATGTTCATACCTTTACTTGTTGCAAAGGTTCTCCATATTTGTAAAAAATAAAAAAAATAAAAAAATGTAAAGAGGGTATACCCTAAAAGAAAAATCAAAGGGTGAAAAGAATAAAAATATGGTCAAAAAATGAAAGAAAATGAATCCCAGCGAAAAGAAAAGACCAGGAAAGTGTGCAAGTCTAAATGCCACTACTTTTTCACTTTTGTATAATAAACAATTGTGTGCAGCTTGTCACCTATGTCACAATTCATGAATGGTCAAATATTTTAAGCTTGACTAGTTCATATTTCCAATTTCATGTTTTAGAAGTAAAAAATAAATATATGACCAAACAATGTAATCTTGGCAGATAAGTACATAGGTAGAGTGAATAAAAGGAGCTCAACAGTTTAATATGATCCCATGGATGTAATAAGTGTAGATTTAGATAAGAATTATCATGTAAAAGAAAAGAAAGTTTGATAAGGGTTTGCCAGTCTAAGTGCACCCTAATAAAGAAGTGAAAATACTAGGTTAAGTAGGTAGGGTAGGTAGATGATGGTTGTAGAAAAATTTATGGTGAATGATATGATTAAATGTGTAAATCATTTTACTTTCATCATAAGGAAAATGGAATGTAGCACACGAAAAACATATCAAGCAAGCAAAGTCAAAATAATTAACTTCTCTACTCATTTCCCCTAAAAAATTTTAACTTCCCCTAAGTGCCAAGGTATCTATCAAATTAGAGGGGCTCAAAGCATTTCTCTGACTTCTGAAGGGACCGAACCCTTGGCCTAGTTATTTATAATGCCTAAGTACTCAAACCTAATAATCGCACCCCTTTATAAATCATTCATTCCTTTGATAAAGTTCTTGCTAAGTAAAATATTATTTTACTTAGGGAAATTAAAATACTTCTCATAAAAGCCCTCATTTCTCACTTAGCCTAAGTTTAAATATACACATGATAATATTTTAAACTTAGCGCTTTCCCATTCATTCAGTCATATTAACAATTAATGTTTTATTATATAATTCCCAAATAAAAAACAATTACCCACGCCCATATTATTATATTATGTAAAACCCGAAATTATTACATATCCCACCCCGATGGTTAAGTATAACCATAAAACAAATAATAAATGGGATTAATTAACTAACCTGTAGTTGATTAAGAACTCGACCCTGCCACCTTTAATGAGGATTAATTTAGTCATTTGGACTAATTAATAACTCTCCCAACCAATCAAATCACCCCTGATATGATTAATTCCTTTAATTAATATTGGGCCCGCCCCTGTTATCCATCAGTCATGTCATTACCCCGATCACCGTCCGATTAGATCCTTCAAATCCGACAACCTTCGCTCATATCGCATGGGCCTTTTGGTCAACCTTTAGTTCGCGATGTGAGCGGTTTCATGAATAGTGTCGATGCTACGTGTCGAAAGATGTATGGCATCTCACTGCTCCCCCCAAATACCACTTACCCTCCAAAAGCGGTGCGATAGGTCCCGCTTACTGCCTGCTTGCTACGTGACAAACCATCTATTGTTCAGTTCACGCCATATTTTGAAAGTTTTCCGATTAAATTTCAAACCGCAAGAATCTAGGTTTTCTCGCCCTTTGCCCATTCTACTATGTAAACTTATGTAACCCTTCTGTGCCACCTGAAGCCTCTGTTAATTGATTCAAGCATGGTTTACCTCCTGGAAAGCATTCTAGACTCACTCAACAGACCTTTCAAGCTCAAAGGAAACCTTTTCGACCTCTTCTACAAGCTAACGTTTTATTAACAATTTGTTTTGTTTTACATATGATCAGAAGACCACAGCCTTGGATATACAGTCTTAATAGTAGTCATAAGACCTGTTTACTCCAAGATTGTTATCAGGTCTATTCAAATAGAGATGGAAGGTAAAAGGACACAATAAATAATAGTTAAAGTGTATTAGGGTTAAAGAGTATCATATTGAAGACCAAATCAAGTAAATCAGCTAGCATAAAGATAAACAGTAGGGAAGACAATTACAAAACAGAGCATACAAATTCATGTCAAAGTGAAGACAGATGAAAAACAAAGTGGTAAAAGTAAAAGGTAAACAATAAAAGTAAAAGTAAACATGAAGACATTACGGGTTTAAAAAGGATGAAAACACTTTCACCAACTATAATGAAGTTTATCCAAAGTAAAAGTGAAAAGTAGTTGAAAGGAATTTAAGGTTAAAAGATGAAATCAGAGCAGAAATGGTACATTCTTCAAAAATTTCCTGTTTAAGTCATAGTTTTGCAGAAATTATTGTGGCTAATCCAAGAATTATTTCAAGAAACTGGAGGACATTTTTTTTCCTAATAGGATAATCTACAAAAAATTATCTCACTATTTAGACAGGTATTACCAAGAGGGAGATAAGTGCATATCTTCACAACCTATTTTTCAGTTTGTGCAAAGTCCTATTTTCTACATCTTTTTGCAGAGAATATTGTGAACAACTAGAGATGAATTTTGGGAAAATGAGAGAGGTTTATCTCAAAAACATTCTTACCTACAATAAACACTTTCAAATTCTACATATCTATCTCGGATTGAGATATAAAATTGTATCATTGGACCCCAAGTTTGCAGAATTTCTGGGGTAGAATGCACAAAGGAAGGATGTCGTTAGTGACTGGGATGCTTCATCATCAATTAAGAGTTTCTACCAAATTTGAATTTATCTTCTTCATCACCATAAATCCATAAACATAGTGCCAAATAGAATCATTAGTTTTGAATGTCCTTTATTTAAGTTCTATTATTGTAAAACAATTTACGATATTTGTAAACCAATCTTGATATTTTTTCAAGATATTTCAGTTTAGAATTAGTGTAAATACTTATTCATTTGAAGTATTTTGTGTGGATTCTTAGACATTTCTGTAGACTTATTATTTTGGAATAAAGTGTTGTTGAACAACTCCTGTATGGTTGGCTGGATGAAGAAATAAAGCAAAGGACGTTTTACAAGATTCATGTGCCAAACATTGGACAAATAAGTATTGTATATCTCATGTGCCATTGTTTTCTGGTTTAATATTTCAATTGTGTTTCATATCTGAATATTAAAATGAAAAAGTATAATTCAGAAAGTGCTTAAGTGAAATCTATCTTTAAAATCATTTTTATTCTAAATTTTTTCTTCTAAGTTATCATAGGTATGGAATTCTTAACTGCTCTTGCTTTTTAGCTTATCATTGTGGTCATTTAGTAAGAAATTCTTAATTGTTTTTATTAGTGATCACTGTTGAGGGATTTTATCCCCTAGGGCTTTTGGGTGGAACCTTAGCAGACTGAAAGTTGTCTAAACCAAGAAACATGCAAACACACAGCCATTATGCTAGAAAAAGCTATTTCTAAAGTAAGAAGGACGTACCTCAGGTCCTACGTTCGGGTAGTTCCTCAAGGGTCCAA
>APFE030985736.1:0-16332 GCA_000404065.3 Pinus taeda
TAAATTGCCTGTAGTAGCCACGTTGGCGCAGGTCGTGGACTGTTTCCCTCTCTGAGGGTTTTAACCACGTCAAAATACTGGTGTATTGATCTGTGATTTTTTTGTGAGCGGTGTCCTTTTGGTGTTCTGTCTGAGGAACTTACCCTGTAAATTCCTACAGTTTTAGAAAAGATTTCAGGATATTTTGTGAAGTGTTTGGAAAAATCCATAAATGGTAAATGCTACAATTTTTATTATATATGAACATGATTATGAATGAATAAGTGCTAACTTTTAGCCTATGGGGTAAGTAAGAAAAGTAATTGAGGTAATTTTCTTTGATTATATGCTCACAATCCTTTCAAATGTAGATGACAAGTAAGGATACATAATACATTAAAATAATCATCACTCGTTAACTCTTATTTTGGAGTGATTCTTAAAAATTGAGGATGCTTGTCATGTGTTTGATGGAATGGTTGAATGAAAAATAATTCTTGGTGAATCTCAAAACCCTTCAACTCACTTACAATAGATGAAAATTTAGAAAAGTATTTGGGAATTAAATCAGTAATTATAACTTAATTTTGTATTACTTATTTTTTATTCATGGTTGTAGATTCAATTTTCCATGCCATGTGTTTGACAAAATCTATAAATGAGATTCTAGGAGTTAGAATATTTCTAGTTCAAACAATTGCATCTATGGACAGTTTCGTAATGATTTAGGACAACATCATAGGGTATCCATACCATTTTGACTTGTAATCCCCAACTTGATTCCAAAAAAATACTTTTCGAAATCAAGATCCTAAATGTGGGTGATTTTGCAGATTGTTGTTGCCAACTGCATGTGCTTGTTGATGAGCACCAGTATTGCAACAAGGATGCTGCAACTCCTGGGCTACCAGCTTTACTTATCAACTTGGGGTTCGTACAAACTTGGAGGTGACAGTGCTATATTCACAAGTAAAAGTGAAGGTCCTGCCAGTTGTCATTATTCATCTAGCAAGAGACCTCAGGAGTTACAAGCTAGACTTCTATAGAGTCAGAAGAAGCTTGATCCTTTGATGGAAGAAGAGAAAATCTACTCTAAGAGAGCTACTCTACTCTAGTAATGAAGAAAACAACATGTAATGCTAAATCACACCATATCCTAATTGACCAGTTAAATAGCTATGCTAAGCAGAATTGCTAAATTAACACTAACCTAATGATGCTATCTAAGTTATAGAAGTAAAGATCATAAAACCATACTAATGTGTAAGCACAGAAACTAAACTAAATCTCTTTTCACTTTTTTTGTTTTTTTGGTAAAATCAAGCATGCAATTTAATTATTTGTGGATGTGACAGGTGGATGGAAGTTGGTTGAGGATGGCTACAAGTTCTATGGAGTATTTGGATGGTGTGTAAGAGTCCTAGGAGGCTTTTTGTGACTTCATAGAGGTTCCCCATCAATCCAGCCTCAAAACAGGCCCTTTCAGGAAAACCTACAGGACGTACTAGAAACCTATAGGACGATCATGTAGGAATTACAAGAAACCTACAGGATGCAAGCGAGAACTAGTTGTGAGGCATTGGAGGTGTTGGAAAGCTTGGAAAAGGTGTGTGATGAGCGGGATAGGGTTTTAGAGTGTTTATGAACACTCAAGAATCAATATCCAAGAGAAGGGATGGCTAGATTTGCCCAATGTGTCTAGGGGAATTTTAATGAAAAATGAGAAAAAAACTAGTGAGGGTGATGGTGGAACAATAGATGGTTAAGGTGGATGAGGTGGAAGATGGATGCCAGTGATGAAGTCTATACCTCCTCCTAAAGTACCTACATTGCTTAAACATGTGTGTCTTCCAAGAACTATGCAACAAGATACATTTTCATAAACTAGAAAAGCATGAATCAATTGCCCATATTATGCATTAAGAAAGTGCCAAAGGAAGTGTAAACATGAGTGAGATCTTATTGCAAAAATAGGGTAATGGGAAAAAGATGACAATAAAATGAACCAAACATTGAATCAAGACAACAAACTCCAAAGCTTATGTAAGAACAAGAAGTCCGTGTTTTTGGGGTTGTTGTAGGGTCTCTTCCTCGAGTCATGGTCCCAAAGGGAGGAGGTGAGGCCAAGACACCTGCTGAAAACCTTTTGTGATCTTTCTATCCTTGCTAACCTACTAACTGAAAGAAGGTAAAAATGGAAGCAAACTAAAATACAACCAACCTACTCTACACTGTTGTAATGGAAATGCAACTACTTAAGCAAATGAACAACTAAACTAGGTATTTATGCTAGCATACATGTATAAAAGTGGATCCTTGGTTGCTAGGGTTGGACCCTAGCCCAAGAGATTCATCCCTCCGAGTTAACTCAGCGCTAGCTCAAAACAAAACTCATTCGTATTATCAAAACCATGGATTACATCAAAACCTGTCACAAGTCTTGTAGCTCGAAAATAGAGTAGAGTTTTACAATAAAAATCTGAATCATACTGAGGACCTAGGCCTCTCTACTTTTACATCTGAACTCTCCAACGACTTCCTTAAAATTAGGGAGGCTCAGCTCCCAAACTCGAGATAAACGGGTGATTTGTCTTTCACTTGCTCGGTTGCCTTCTAGTCCTCATGATTTGGTTTTTTGCACTCTAAGATGATGGAGGAATATTCGAATGGAGGGGTAGTAAATGAGGAGGATTTACCTCCTACAATTCCTCTCCCTTTTCCCATTCGAGTTTTGACAAATTTCTTTTCCAAAATTCCTTCCTTTTATCCTTTAATCCTACATTAAATGCACATTAGACCACAAGGAAAAATATCCAACTTTAACTCATCTCATAAACAAAATATAATCAAATGTATGAAATAAGTTGTGAGAATAGTTGGTTTGAATAAGCTAGGAGGTGAATTAAGGCCCATATAATTACCCAATGATGAGGATCATCATCACCCCCCTACTGAAAGTGTTGCTCATCCTCTAAGAAACTTAGTAAATGTCCATGTCCTTCATGGCTCTAGTAGCCTCTCTGACATCCCATGCCTCTGTTGTGGTCTCTTCTTCTTGTTCATAGAAGCTTGCCTTCTTTTCTACTTCCTCCCACTGCCTCTTTTCCTCTTCTTCCTTTCTTCCTTCTATCATCCCTCAGAGTAGTGGTGGACAGAGTGTTAGGCCTATCCAATTGACCTTCAACCTTTGCATTGATTGCTTATACATAGGTGTCCTGTTGAGTGCCTCTCTCAACCTTTGAGGGGAGTGATATTCTCTAATCTTCAAGATGTGTGGCAGTGTGTTCCATCTCCTTAGGAAGGCATGTATACTATCATCTCCTAGTAGCCTAAACATATCATCAAAATGTGAAATTGCTTGCTCTTGGGTAGTAAGATATCTAGGTGCTAGCTAAAGATCATTTGCAATCAGATTATGGGTGCTAATTAGGGCCATGGGATTCGATTGTTCAACTCTAATGAAAAAGAGGTTCATTTTTCTCTCTGGCCAATATTCTTTTCATCTCTGCAGCCCTTGACTCCTCATGGTTTATCCATGATGTCAAAGCCATTAATTGTAGATCTCCTAGCCTGGCATTAGGATCCGAAACATTCATGTCTGTGAGGGCCATGTTCTGCAAGGAAACCTCAGCCATTTTGGCCCTATCCTCTAGTGTACTTTGATCACAAGGATCAATAAACTACCTGTAGTCCTGAAATGGCATGGTGCCCCTTTGTGCTAGTGTTTTAATATAAAATTGCATCCATTGATCTCTGAGGTAAAGAGCACAAGATTTTGTTGGAATGCTACACTAGATGGCCTCCAAGGAGAAGCTAGCCATACATGATAATTGGTTTTGTCTTTCTTACAGTTGTACCCTTAGGCATGCATTTTCCCTTTCAAGTTGATCTCTCATTATTGCTTCTCTGTCCCTTAAGCCACTTAGTTCTTTACCCATTTCTTTGAGCTTCTCTTCCATGTTCCCAATGTATTCCACCCCTTTTGACTTGGCAATTTGCATCCATCAGTGGGTTTTGGCCCTCTCCTTCTCAAGTTTGAAAAACAATGGGATGGCAAATTTTTGGGGTATTACCCTACCTCCTCCAATAAACTGGTAGTAGGGGTCTAGGTTAGGTTGGGGGCTTGGTTCCTTTGTTTCATGTTCTTCCTCTTTTGTTTCTTTCTTCTCCCCTACCTTCCTTTCCAATTTTTGAGCTTCCTTTAGATTTTGCAGAGTATCTTGTGGGACTGTGTTTGCTTCCTGTAGGTTTTGTTGTGGATCTTTTAGGATGACCTTACCCTTTAAGGAAGTTGATCTGGTACTAGGCCACCTTACATAGGTGATTGGTGACTTAGGGGAAGGGATTCTGTCTCTTGGGTTAGTGGAATCTTCAATCTCAATAGGGACTTTTGTTGATATTTGTGGCTTCCCTTATTTGATTCTTGTGCTCTTTCTTATTCTGAAATATAGTGGGCCTTGCCTCATTCTTTTCCCTTTTATCATGACTAGGGTGCTGAGAGCAGTGAGGGTAGTTGTTGCCTCTCTCTCAGGGGCCTTTGGATACACCCTAGGTGACTCCTCCTTGTGTTCTTCCCTGTCTGTTTCAATGCCTTCTTCCTCTTTTTTTCCTATCTTCTTCCTCTTGTTGTTCTTCCTCAACTCCATCAATTTCTTCCTTAGTTTCCTCCTCTATTTTATCATCATTCTCCTTCTCTTCTTCCTATTCTTCTTCTGCCTCATCATGTTCCTCTGTATCAGTCTCTTCTTCACCCATCTCATCCCTATCTAGCTCTATATCTTCTTCTCCCCATTTTTCCTCCTCCTCACTTACAGAAGGACTAGCATCATAAGTGAGGGTTTTTATGTCATCCTCTGCTAGAAAGTCTCTGAATACTGACCATGTTATAGGGATTCTAAGTTTTTCGAGGGCATCCTCAATGAGGATCCTGATCAACCCATGGTGAGCCAATTGTTGGGAATTTCCTTCCTTTACTTTTTTGTTGGAGTCTATGAGTGATTACATCAAGAAATAGGGTATGCTGAGTCTTTGGTGAACTGATGTTTCTACCTCAAATCTTAATTCTTCAAGCATCCTAAAATGGTAGCGATAAATTGTTCGAAATAATACTGAGAGGGGGGGTGAATCAGTATTAGTCAACTCAATAACCTTTTTAATTTCTTACTCATATTTATATACGATAATTCAATGAAGGTAACTCGCGTATACACGCAACTGTATTTGAGGCAACTAGTGTATATCCAACAATCTTATGATTCAGTTAATTCATCATATGTTGATCTCTAATCAGTGTATCAGTACTTCATTAACCATATAAACAGTAACCATGTGCAGTAATAACATAAAAAACCATCATACATAAGAAACACACATGAACACCAAGATTTAAGGTGGAAACCCAATGCAGGACAAAAACCACGTGTTATTGTCTTATTTTAATATAAGAAAAACATGTTTACAATCTTGTACTAGTATAGAATAATACCAGTACATATGTACCCACCTGCAGAAGGCTACAACCTTCTCTCATTCTCTAGCTTCTACTGGAAGGGAGCTACAACCCCCTAGATCCTGTCCTAGCCGATATATTTAATAGTACGTAAGCACCAACCTACAAAAGGCTACAACCTTCTCTCATTTTCCAGTTGCTACTAGAAGGGAGTTTCAACCCCCTAGCTCTTGTGCTACCCGATATGTTTACCAGTACGTAGGCACCGGCCTACAGAAGGCTACGATCTTCTCTCTTCTTCCATGGACCAAGTTTCATAAATTTTCAGACTGGATACTCCTAGAACACAACACCACAATCTGAAAGCCCACGTTTCATCCAATTTTCATATTGGACCCATCAACAACATTGAAGCTCAGAATCAATCACATTACTATACAACCATCAAATAACTCTGCATCAACCAATCACTGAAACCCAATCATCAATCTTTGAACCAACAACAATTGAATCAATCACTGACAACCCATCATCATTGAAGCAAATCATAATCAATCAATCCAATCATCCAGAACACTGTTACCAGAATATAGTCACCAAAACATAGAGTAGAAATCAAAACTCTGCAACAGCAAATAGAAACAACTAAAACATACTTCATAAGATATACGCTACTTCCATGTGCCGAACCAGCGAGTATACGCCCTTTTCCCAAATGGAACGAGCATACATATCTGAAAATTCTAATTCATACTGTATACGCTACTTTGATATGCTAAATTAGCGTGTATACGCACTTTTATCAAAGCCTACCAGTGTACATATCTGCAAATATGAATTCATAATTTTGCAGCTATTCCAGACTTTAGTCATACCCAGATCATAACATTTACAGAATAAAAAATGTGTCAGTATTCAGATCTAGACTATACATGATCAAACCACATAATGATAATTCATTTTGAGCCTTAAGATCCCGATCCATCATTAGATCTTATCCCTCATCAACCGCTAAGGTTCATACTTGGTTCAGATCAAGCAAAGCACCATAAGCCGATAACCTACATTCTAGATCTCACACTTCATCGAATATTCAATACTTGCACACCTTGGCTTAATGATCTTCTCCTCATTATATACTTTTAGGCCTTCCTTAATACCATGGACCAATACCTTGGATCAAAATACCTTGGACCAAAAACTTAGTTTTCCAAGATATACGCACTTTTCCTTTTGTGAAAGTGTGTGTGTATGTATACGCTGCTTTTGCTCAGTGAACCTGTGTGTATACGCAGCTCGGCCAAGTTGAACTTGTGTATACCTCTCTTTCTTCATTCTTGGTACTCTGATTTGTAATTATTTGTTGTTGACATGTTGTACTGTCTTCTTTCATCTGAGTGAGTTTCCATCAAGGAAAACACATGTATCATAATGCTAACAATCTCCCTCGTTGGACTTGATGGCAGCAACAACACCAAGACACTCTCCCCCTTTGAAATCAAGGGCAAAGGGTGGACCAAGATATTCTCCCCCTGAGTACATGCTAAAATTTATTATTAAGCTCCACCTTTGTACATGCTCAGATACACTAAATCATCCATGCTCCCTCCTGAGCACATGCAAAGTCTGCAAAAATATTTTCCAAAAGAATAACATGACTCTATAGCTCAACTAAGTGAGAATGACCTTGCTATCACCAATGACTCGTACATACATCAATCTCCCAACAAATATTGCAATTATTACATCATCCTCCACGTGTATAGTGGGGGTAAAAATTACATAATATGACCAAAAGGACTTATCAAAATGCTATGACAGATAGAGACAAATTACATCATGGGTCCTTAGATAATATTTAGATCGAATGATATATGTGACAATGACCAAATATCTAATGAAGACCATATACACCATATACCATGTATGGTCTGCACCATAAGCATCTGTCAACCGCATCCAAACCAACAACCTGTAAATTTCCATCATTAGTTCCCAAGATATGATGGAGTAACTATCATCAACATGTGACAAAGTATGTTGCATATAGATATCAACTCATCCTCTTGATCTCATCAAGATCAACTTGCTTCGTTTCCTAAGCATATGTCATATCTCCAAGCAGTAGCATAAAATCTTTCACATCATATCATATGTATGTGAAAACATCATAGTCATCATCTATGATCATAACATCATCATCAAGAACTGCATGATCTTTCCATAAGATCCTCCAATATATCAACCATGTTTCATCACTAGGGAACATCCCGCATCTGATAAGCATCAACCATGATAATCAACATATGTGAGTATCAACCTCTTATCATTAGGTAAGAACTTATCATCATTAAGTGATTAAGTAAGCTATGTCTTTGAATATCCATGTCTTCATGAGACCTGCAATAACACCATTCCCTTGGCCAACCAAAAATACTTATCAATATACAACTTAAGTAATCATCCATTTGTCCAACGTAATGTGTATCCATCAATGAGGTAGGAATATGTGTCTGGAAAACGATGAGCTCATAGTCATTTGTCAACCTTTCTTGATACCACCAGCAATCCTCAGTCATGTGAGAGCCAAGAACTATAGGAATCCTGCGCCATATGAACTGTATGCATCTTCAAACATATCATCCACAATCATCCATAAGTCTGATCTGAATAACTACTATGTAAGCCCAAGCCATATATAAGTATCATCTGAGACTTCATCATAGGTAACTCATAACCGCAACATACCATGATGTATCATTAAAACACTTTAGTCACATAAGCATCATCACCATTGATAAGAATCAATAGGTACCAAATACTTCTAAACATAATGCCAACAATGCAATATTAGAAGCATAGCATATTCTATCCTTGAACCTGTGCCACCTGTTTACTGTCAGATCTGATCATTTCATATATCAGTAAGAAGTATCAAGGCATCATCATCAAATGTACATCAAATCATCAACATCTTATGAGGATCAAAATCACTTCTAAACAAAATCCACAGATTGTAGTCATTAATCATCAAGACAGAAAAAATAATTGATAGTTGTCTGAACCATATCATATCATTTTTTTGAGTCTTTCCCACTAGTTTTTTTCAAACCAATGTATACACAACTATGCAGCTTCGAACTCACTTATATATGTGACTTGTCTTCATGAAACTTGCGTATGAGCTTTAGAACATTGAAGTTTCACACTTTCAGCTCATTCTGAGTATGTTATTCCTGTACACTATGCTATGCCACATCTTTCTGGTTGTGCTTCCTTATTTTTCCATATCTTCAATTGTGATTATGTTTTCTCCTTTTGGTATGGTGCCCGAACTTTGCTCCTGCATTCCTTTGCTATATGTCCAAATTTGTTACATTCATAACATCTTATATGTTTCATATTCCTTATCTCATAGTCAATGACTTTGTGATCAAACAACTTGCAAGAAAAACAATATCCCTTAAAGTACCTGGAAGCTAATGATCTTTCTATGTGATGACCTTGAACCATTATACTTCTGCATCTCACTGCAACATGTCCAAAGTTATGACATATAAAACATTCAACATTATTCATTTGAGGAAATAACCGACTATCACTTCCATAGTTAAGAGTAAAAGATTCTCTTTGAATAATTTCTTTTCTTAGTTGTTGATGGGGTTGTCCTCTCACCTCCTTGTTTAGCATTTTAGATTTTGCATTAGAGTTCCTTGCCTCACCTTGTTAGTTAGATTCACCTTCAATAGATTCATGAAAGCCAAGACCAACTTTGATGGTAGGAGACCTTTGACTATTAAGAATATCATCCAAAATCTTAGTACTATCTTAAAATCGTAAAAGCTTATCCTTTTCTTCTAATTTACCTTTTAGGATATTTACCTGAACCTGATATTTCTCTTTCTTTTCAAGATACTGCTTCTTCATGATTTCTTCAGCTTTTCTTCCTTCTTCCACTTGTTCCCTTAATTCGAGAACTTCATGTTCTTGTTCTTCAAGAGCTTCTTCACTCTGCTTCTCTGGTTCTTCAAGATCTTCCTTTAGAGAGAGTGTTATGAAACCAGCTCACAAAAAGATAGAAAAGATATATGAATGACTTAGAAATAAGCCTCTTCGAGGGGCCAACCTCCTTTACGTTATACAAATGAACAATTCTTGGATGATACAAATGACAGGACCTCCTTTCTATATATAGGATTCTAAGGGGTCATAATATAATCATAGCAACATAAAAATAATAATGTAAGGGCACAATAATAACAATAGTGGGCTTCTATGAGCCCCACGGGGGTAGGCGAGTTGGTAATCACACTGCAGTGAAGTTCATTAGAAAGGTGGGCTTTGTACTAAAGGTCATGAGTTCAATTTCCCTAGACTAACTCAGCGTTGTGGAGAGGGGTGGGTGCAACTCCCAGTGGTTATAGAGGTAGCGGTCAGAATCAACCCTGTGTAACGCGAGTCACGAGGCTGCCCTTATTGTCGATTCCACTATATACAAAAAAAAAAAAACAATAGTGGGATTCTATGGGGCACAATAATAACAATATGGGGAGTACATGGGTACAACAATATAATAAGGGGGTTGTACTAATAACAATAAGGGGTTACACTAGTAGTATATGGGCCTAACATGGCCCTCTCCTTGAAAAAGTGTTGTCCTCAAGGATTGAGTAGTTCTTGATGCTTTTGTATAAAATTCTTGTCCTCCCATGTGGAATATTCAATGGGTAAGTTCTTCCACTTAATGAGATACTCTGAAATTGACTGATTTTGTAGCTATCGGGTTCTTGTTTCTGTGGCTGCTCCAAGTTCCAATATGATTTTTCCTTCCTCTTCAATTTCTGGCAATATTGTTTAAATTGGTATCTTCTGCAACTTTTGAATGAGTGGCAACACTTCTTCATCTTGCTTTCATTCATCCCTTGTTTCGTTTATCAAATCTAGTTGGATAATAGATATAGAACAAAACAATGCTTCCACATTCTCATCCTTTCTTGAGAGTGCATCTGCAACAAAAAATTTCTTCCCTTTTCTGTAGATGATGTCAAAGTCATAACCCAACATACTTGTGACCCACTTTTCTTGTTGTTCTAAATATAATATTTGTTCTAAAAATTATTTAAGACTCTCATGATCCATGTTTACCTTGAAGTGTCTTCCCTTGGTTAAGGTCGCCATTTCTTAAGTGCATGTAGTATTTCCAACATTTCCTTCTCATAAATAGCTTGCTTGAGATGTAGCTGTAAAAATACCCAATCACCTACATCAAAACTTTTTTCACTGTGATGTTGATCTACCTATTGCTTCATTCAATTATGCATCAAAGTGGCATTATCCTTTAAAAGTTGGAGAACTTGTTGTTGATGTTCGATGTGATCTCTCACTACTTGAACCTTTTTCTTCTTGATATGTCCTTCTATCTTGATAGTTTGAGGAGTGGTAATTTCTTCCAATGCTTTACAAGATATGGTCGGATTCATTTCTTGATGCTCGATGTGATCTTTCACTTCTTGAACATTTTTCTTCTTGATATGTCCTTCTATCTTGATAGTTTGAGGAGTGGTAATTCCAGCCAATGCATTACAAGATATGGTTGGATTCATTTCTTCTTTCTTGATGAGATCTTTCAGTTCTTGAACCTTTTTATTCTTGATATGTCTTTCTATCTTGAGAGTTTGAGGAGTGGTAATTATTGCCAATGCTTTACAATATATGGTTAGATTCATTTCTTCTTTCTCTAGGGTTGGTTCCTGGTGTATATCCTCTTCTTTTGACATTTCTTGATCCTTTTCTTCATCCTCTCAACAATCAATGTAGAATAATGTTTTCTCATCACACTTATGACCTTTAGTGCATTTTCTATCACAATTGTAACAAATCCCTTTTTCTCTTTTTTCTTCCAATTGTTGTGGTGTAACCCTTGTAGGTTGTGTAAGGCTAGGAGAAACAACACATCCATCTTTATAGTTGTGAGCAGAAGAATTCCTTGTTACCATAATTTTGCTTTCCACTTTGTAAGAAAGCCCTTTTTCTCTTTTTTCTTCCAATCGCTGTGGTGTTTCTCTAAAGAAGATGTTGCTCTTTGTATCCTCATAATGTGCTATCATTTCCTCCGTGAAAATTGACCACATAACAAGTGCTTTAATAGAACAAAGCCCTTTATACCATAAAAATTGATCTGATTCTAAATATGAAGATGCAATACATACCTTTTGTAATAGTGCTACACCATGTAGATCAAAATATTTCTCCATATGTAGTATCCAATTTACCGGATCCTTGCCATCAAACTTCCTTATCTCGATGTTTCTTGATTTTAGGAGCTCGATCTTGAAATGACCATAACTTTGTAATTTCAGATTTTCGAATTCTGAAATCGCAACTTGTAGTAGCCCTCTGCGTCCTCTTTCAAATGCCACTAGTTTGATTGAAATTGGATTCTCCAAGAAAGAGTTATGAAAAATCTCCCAAGATGACTTGATTCTATACATTTTTAGAAAAGCGTAATTGTATGAAGTGCCACGTGTGACGTTTTTGACTTTTGGATCTAAAAAATATACACAAAAAACTACAGTCCGTCCTCTTTTTGTAACTTTTGATGAAATTTTTAATCTGATGCTCAGAGAGAAAGTTATGACAATTTTCCCAAGGTCACCTATTTAAGATGTAATTTAGGAGTCTCCCAAAACACTAACTTCCTCAGATCATATATCTGAAAATATAGTGAGACAAGATCTAAAATTTGAACACGAGGTTCAAACTGAATTCTTTTCAAATGGTTTTTTTTTAGCTTCTGAAACTTCATATCGAACACATTATAGCACAAATTCCACGATGACCTGTTTTAGATGAAGTTCTAGAGCTTGCAAAAATCCTAAATTCCTTATATCATATCTCTGAAAATACAATGAGACAAGATCTGAAATTCGGATGCGAGCTTCAGTACAATTTCATTTCAAATGGGTTTTTTTTTAGCTTCTAAAATGTCATAGAAAAAATGACATAGCGAAAATGCTAAGATGCCCTGTTTGGAGCAGCGAAAACCCTAGAATCAAAAGCTTCGATAACAAATGTTATGAAACCAACTCACAAAAAGATAGAAAATATAGATGAATGCCTTAGAAATAAGCCTCATTGAGGGGGCAAGCTCCTTTACATTACACAAATGAACAGTTCTTGGATGATACAAATGACAAGACCTCCTTTCTATGTATAGGAGTCTAAGGGGTCATAATATAATCAGAGCCGACATAACAATAATAATGTAACGGCACAATAATAACAATAGTGGGCTTCTATGGGGCACAATAATAATAATATGGGGACTACATGGGTACAAAAATATCATAAGCGGGTTGTACTAATAACAATAAGGGGTTACACTAGTAGTATAGGGGCCTAATAGAGAGGATCTTAGCTTCAAGACTTTCATAGTATAGGGGCCTAACAGAGAGGATATTAGCTTCGTGGAAACCAAGACACGTTTTGATGGTAGGAGACCTTTGGCTACTAAGAATATCATCCAAAATCTTATTACTATCTTGAAATAATAAAAGCTTATCCTTTTCTTCTAATTTACTTTTTAGGATTTTTACCTTAACCTGATATTTCTCTTCCTTTTCAAGATACTGCTTCTTCATGATTTCTTCAACTTTTCTTCCTTCTTCCACTTTTTTCCTTAATTCGAAAACTTCATTTTCCTGTTCTTCAAGGGCTTCTTCCTTTAGAGGGAGGATCTTAGCTTCAAGACTTTCATAGTAACTAGATCTATCATTAAGTTTCTTGATTGTATTACTCCTTTTATTGACTTCATTTCTTAATGATGTCACTTCATCCTGCAACTTTTGACATTGATATTCCTTTTCCTTGTACTACTTCCTTACTTTGTTTTCTTCTTGTACTTGAGTTTTTAGTCTGGTAGCTTGTACTTTGAATGCACACTTCCATTTGTCCAATAGATCTTGTTGATCTCTAATTTTGTTTATGAGTATTTTAAATTCTACCTCTATTTGATATTTTTCTCTTTCACCCATAGGAACAACTCTAGTTGTCTCATTGTCACTTTCATCATCTTTAAATGAATAGAGAAATGGATCACCAGAGGATATACCTGATAGTTCTATAGCTTGTTCATATTCATTCTGAGATGATTATGAATCTGAAGAGTTGCTTCTACATAATCTACAATTGTTTCTCCCACTGTCACGGTTCCTTTAAGATGCCTTGTTCTTTTGAGGTGCTTTCTTCTTTCCCAATGTTTCTATGGATCTCCTTCAAGCGATCAAGCTTCTGCGAAAGGACTTGCTTTGATACCAATTGTTGGAAATAATACTGAGAGAGGAGGGGTGAATCAGTATTAGTCAACTCAATAACCTTTTTAATTTATTACTTAGATTTATATATGCTACTTTAGTGAATGTAACTCTCATGTACACGCAACTATATTTAAGGCAACCAACATATATCCAACAAGCTTATGATTCAGTTCAATCATCATATGTTGATCTTTAATCAGTGCATTGTACTTCATTAACCATATAAATAATAACCATGTGTAGTAATAACAGAAAAAACACTCATACATAACAAACACACATGAACACTAAGATTTAAGGTGGAAACCCAATGCGAGACAAAATCCACCTGTTGCTATCTTCTTTTAATATAAGAGAAACCTGTTTACAATCTTGTACTAGTGCAGACTCATACCAGTATGCAGGTACCCACCTGTAGAAGGCTACAACCTTGTTTTATTCTCCAGCTTCTACTAGAAGGGAGCTACAACCCCCTAGCTCTTGTACTAGCAAATATATTTACTAGTACGTAGGCATCGGCCTATAAAAGGCTACAACCATCTCTCATTTTCTAGCTGCTACTGGAAGGGAGCTCCAGCCCCCTAGCTCTTGTACTAGCCGATATGTTTACTAGTACATAGGCACTGGCCTACAGAAGGCTATGACGTTCTCTCTTCTTCCATGGACCACGTTTCATAAATTTTCAGACTGGATACTCCTTGAACACAACACCACAATCTGAAAGGCCACGTTTCATGCAATTTTCATACTAGACCCATCAACAACATTGAAGCTCAGAATCAATCACATTAGTATACAACCATCAAATACATCTACATCAACCAATGACTGAAACCCAATCATCAATATTTGAACCAAGCACAACTAAATCAATCACCGACAACCCATCATCATTGAAGCAAATCACAATCAATCAATATGATCATTCAGAACATTGTTACCAGAATACAATCACCAGAACATAGAGGAAAACTTAGAAATCTACAACAACAAATAGAAACAACTGAAACATACTTCATAATATATACACTACTTCCATGTGCTAAACCAGAATGTACATGCCCTTTCTCCAAAGGGAACCAGCATATAGATCTGCAAATTCTAATTCATAATGTATACGCTACTTTGATATGTTGAATCAACATGTATACACACTTTTATCAAATCCATCTAGCATACATATCTGCAAATATGAATTCATAATTTTGCAACTATTCCAGACTTCAGTCATACCCAGATCATAACATTTACAGAATAACAAATGCGTCAATATTTAGATCTAGACTATACATGATAAAAACACATAATGATAATTCATTTCAAGCCTTAAGATCCTGATTCATCATTAGATCTTATCCCTCATCAATCGCTAAGGTTCATGCTTGGTTCAAATCAAGGAAAGCACCATAAGCTGATAACCTGCATACTAGATCTCATACTTCATCGGATATTCAATACTTGCACACCTTGGCCTAATGATCTTCTCCTCCATATATAGTTTTAGGCCTTTCTCAATACCATGGACCAAAACTACTTATGACCAATACCTTGGACCAAATAGCTTGGACTAAAATACCTTGGACCAAATACCTTGGACCAAAAGCTTAGATTTCCAAGATATACGTGCTTTTATTTTGTGAAAGTGCATGTGTATGTATACGTTTTTCAGTGAACCTATGTCTATAGACAACTTGGTCAAGTTGAACCTGTGTATACCTCTCTTTCTTCATTCTTTGTACTCTTATTTGTAATTCTTTGTTGTTGACATGTTGTAATGTGATCTTTGATCTGAGTGAGTTGCCATCAAGGACAACACCTATATCATAATGCCAACAATCTCCCCCTATGGACTTGATGGAAACAATAACAACAAGACACTCTCCCCCTTTGACATCATGGACAAAGGGTAGACCAAGATTTTCTGCCCCCTGATTACATGCTAAAATTTCTTATTAAGCTCCCCCTTTGTACATGCTCAGATGCACTAAACCATCCATGCTCCCCCTGAGCACATGCAGAGTCTGCAAAAATATTTTCCAAAAGAATAACATGACTCTATAGCTCAACTAAGTTAGTATGACCTTCCTATCACCAATGACTCATACATACATCAATCTCCCAACCAAGTGGGGATATACCAATTGTTTATACATGACTAAAATATAGTAGTTATTACATCATCTTTCCCATGCATAGTGGGGGTAAAAATTACATCATATGACCAAAAGGACTTATCAAAAGACTACAACGGATAGAGACAAATTATATCATGGGTCTTTATATGATCTTTACATCGAACAATATATATGACAAACACCAAATATCTAATCAAGACCATATACACCATATACCATGTATGATCTACACCATAAGAATTTGTCAACCGCATCCAGACCAACAACTTGTAAATGTCCATCATTAGTTCCCAAGATATGACAGAGTTGTTGGGTTATGTTATATTCTTTCCACGACTAACCTACGTAGTGAACCGGGGGGTTAGAGGGGGGGTGGCAGCCCCCCTTGTCCGGGGGGTTTGAGGGGGGCGGGTAGCCCCACTCTACGGGGTTCGGGGCAACGCCCTGAGAAAAA